>BMAU01018111.1:775000-880000 GCA_019973935.1 Trichonephila clavipes
GTAATTTCTAAATTTCATCGATGTTCAATGCCTAAACTAATTGCAGCATTAATTTTTATAATGAAATAAAATGACAAATACATAAACAATAAAATAAAAAAATGTATTCGTAAAAACAATTTAAGTCACTAGAAGAATTAAATAATGTTTTCTAATGAAATATGTACTCAAACTGTAATTTTTTTAAAAGCAAATCTTCTAAATGTTTCAAAAACAGCACTTAAATTCGTGTATTTCTATACTTAAATGAGACATAATAAAATTGGCTAATTTTTATTCTGAAAAGATAAAATAATACATATATCAATCATTATATGAATTTTCTGTAAGTTATTTCAAAATTTTATCATAGGCTACTTATAAAAAAAATGCTCTACTATTTTTCTTTTAAATACTAAATAGAAATAAGTATCTCTTACAGTTTTCAGGATATTTATATTAAAGCTGCAGCAGAAATAAATTAATAGTTTCAGGAAAAAAAAACGTGCCAACTTTTTATAAATTATATTTTGATATGTTTATTACTTTTACTTTAACAGCTACAGCTATCGTAAATGGAGAATGAAAATTTTGTTCAAATTTTTTATTCCGTTTATTGTTTCCTCCAGAAAACTTTGAAATAAACTTAATGGCTCACCGTGATGTTTCTTGTGATATTTTTTTAGCAAAAACATTACCATAAGATTTGATATTTAAAGTATTTCAAAACAAATTCTGTTTTTGAAATCCAGTCGACTCAATTCCTAATAATTTCACGCATCAGATACTTTCATGGTTTTTCTAATAAAAGAGAAAAGAAGAAAAAGCTTTGACTCTTGGACATGGAAGTTGATGAGTTTTCAATTAAAAGAAACCCATGAGAAACTCCCGTAATCGATTTTTGAAAAATATTTCCAGTGAAATGTTAAACAAAACAATGGATAGAACGAATTGAGAAGTATTATATTCGCTTCTCTTTTTGATGTACCTCCTAATCTCTACTTCTTTCTTTGCAATTTGCAAGCAGAAACCATGATGTTTCTCTTCTAGGAAAACAGATAGAAGAATACTGGTCGTAATAAATAGTAGTTCCAAAAGCAATGATAATAGCAATCGGCAGCAAAAAACGTTAAATAAAAAAATCTGCTGAGTAACGTGTAATTCTTTTAGTGCATGACCTTCAGTACATTATAAAAAAGAGACAGGAAGAATCATTTTTAGATATTTTTTTTCAATTTTCAATTGTTTGTAAATAAAACAATGCAGAAAGTTATTGCAATTGAATAATATGCATATTTCATAAGTATTCGAATTCGAATGAAAAAATCTGTTTTGTACACATAAAACTTTATCGTTTACAATAATTTTGAAGTTAAGATATTTATTCGGAGCTCATTTTCTCTAATTGTATATTTCAAATTAACTACATTCATTTTTTAATATCTTAATATATAAAATCCGATTTATATAGCATCTTCCACAGCATATAAAACTCAAATAATTCTTTCTTTCAAAATCTCATTAAAAATAAAGGAGCTGAAAAACCATCAAGAATATATTTTAGATGCTATTGCTTCTAGGTAAGATGTAAAGAATTAACTTTAACATATCCATTAGGATCGATCGAAGTTTTTACTTTAAAACTTCAAATTCTATTTATGCGTAAAGATGTTCTCTGGTAATCAGATGAAGTGAAAAATAAAATTTTAAAATATAATTTTTAATTAAAGTGCTTTAGTACACTTTTTAGTACATTTTTGTTCTTTTTGATATTTTTTTTTGCGATGAGAGGACACCTTCTAAATTGTTTTAAAAAACATCAAGTACATTTCCCAGCTTCTTTGACATTAATTTAAAAAAAAAAACTTACTGTCGAAATTACAGTTAACGATAAAGTGGAAGTTTAAAAAAAGCTAGAATCGGTATAACTCGTTAGTGAAAAAACAATACTGGTAAACACAAATAGAGATATAGTTAGGGTTATGAAATATTGTTATGTGTATCAATCAGTTTTCATCGCTTTTGATTATTTAAATTGTAGGAAAATAATTTTATATTTCATTTTAAAAAATGATCTAACCAAAATTAAGTCTTTCCATATTTTAAAAATTCTCCCTCTTTGTGGCAACATTAAATTTTGAACATCTTTTCAGCAAAGGTAGGTTCCGTTTAATAATACTTTTTTCCTCCATATAACTTGGATCCACTCTAATGTGCATATCTTATTAATAATAACAATAATTTTACAGAAATGGCATGATGAAAATTAAAATATCTTGCGGCGTGATGGCTTAAATATGCATTTTAGACGTTCTAATTTTCTGAAAGTGTTGTTTTTCCTGGACCCGCAAAAAACAAATTAAGAGCAAATAGATAATATTCATTTCAACATGTTCCATTTACACGCATTTATTTGAAGAGTTGATGACATTAAATAAAGAATGTAGCGCATTAAATTTTGTAACATTATTTGACATATCATCCACTTTTCATTGCAAACTACGCCCTTAAATCTAAATATTTAAAATATCTAATCACACTTAAAGCTAGAAAAACAATTGCTACTTGTTATTTTGTTATTTATTTGAAACACTAGAAATTAAAAATTAAGAGCGATTCTGCAATTAATTTTCTCTGTCCGTGTTAGACTTACTTATGCTTAATTATAGACATGTAAATTTCATATAAATGTGCTGTACACAATTATTATAACTATTAACGCACGAAGAACAATTGTAGATTTTTCTCCCGTGTAGAATCTATTTCTTTTAGAACCATATTAACCTGTGTGAATGTTTTGCACATTCTTGTTCATCTGAATAATAATATATCTCAAAAATCCGACATTATTATATAAAAAAAATCTAATCACATCAGTTTTTACATGTGACCTAGTTATTATCATAGGCAGATTGCACTTACAATGTCTACATCTTTTGAAAATATGAGGAAGTAATTCTTAAATGTAAGTATTTTTTTATCGAAAATTAACTAATCTTTGCTCTGATTTTCAGCACAAAAGGTAAAATGCAATAATAATTCAAATGGCATATTATGATTTTATTATCTCTTTGTTATCCTCTTTCTTTGGAGTAAATTGAATTTTTCTTATTACTGTGAGCATGGTTTGATGAATGACGTAAAGTAAAATAAATCTCTAGCAATATGTAAATAACGCAGGTTTAGTACATTTACAATCAAGATGATGTTGTTGCTAGTGCTCATAGAATCTGACAGTTACTGTCTACTGTAATAACAGGTTATCTCGCATTAAACACAAATAACTATACAGCAAAAGTCGCAGACATTTCTCTGAATACAACTTTACATTGCTATTGTGATTGTCATTTAAAATTAACTTACATTCATTCTCTTTTATGAGTGCGCGTGTTCATTTTCTCTTGGAGATAGAGTGAAATATTAATAAATGAGGGCAAAAGTAAAGAACTAATTCTCCTATATATACCTTAGATGATGATGCGTAATTATATTTTGTTAATATTCAGTTCTTAAGAACGCATCATCTGACATTAAACTATTTTAACAAATACATTATATAAGAGATAGGTAATATTTATTTTGAAAAATAGGATCCTTAAAAAATATTAAGAATGTTCTTTTTTCTTTGAATTAAAGTGTTAAATTGTTCTACACAAATATTTAAATCTTCGAATTTTGTTTATAAATATTAACTTAAAGACTCAAAGCTATTTTTATAGTGAATTATCATACAATTGTACAAATTATTGTGCAAAGGCCGGAAGGTATATACTCTTAAAAAGTTCTGTCCGTTCATCAAACAGATGTAAAAAAATTCTTTATTTTTCCTTCTTTAATTATTTTTCTTAATTTTTTACCCCACTGGACAAGCGTATTTTTAATATTATCTATCCTTTTTTAATTTTATCTATCCCTCATGGGCAGCCAGCCAGATGTTATATTCACTTCCAGCTCCAACCAATGAGAGAGCACCTACATAGCTCTCAGCAATGTAAAATTTTCCGCGACCTGAAGACCACCTTAAGCCCCTCCTCCCGGATTCCATCGTCACAGCCAATAGCCTGCATGCTACATCGCAGACAGAGAATCTCCGCGAAAGTCAAGCCCCATATCACAGACTTAAAGATATGGGATTGAGGACTGCATATCAGTCCAGATGCCCAAAAATAGACTGCAATCGACGTTGAAAATAGTTAATGGTTATTTGTTAGTGGCGAATGTTTAGTGAGAGCTAAGTATGCCTTCACGATGAAATAAGGGAAAATTCCAACAACTTACGGAGTTTGAACGAGGAAAGATTATTGGCCTTCGAGAAGAAGGATTTTCCTATCGCGCTATAGGAGCTCGTGTACTGCGGAACAGATCCACAGTGATGCGAGTTTGGAAGCAGTGGACCGACGAGCACCGAACAACTCGAAAAATTGGCAGTAGATGAAGGAAGGGGACATCAGCGCTCAACAATCGACACCTGCTCCACATGGCGGTGAATGGCTGTACAGCTTCCTCCAGGCAGTTGGCAGCACTTTGATCTACTGCTACAGGTGTATTAATGTCAGCTTCCTCCTGTTCCGTTTAAATGAAGAGGCGGAAGTTATAAAAATTTAAATAAAATCGGAAGCTTACATACCAATAACTTACAAACAATATATAGCTATACAACATCATGAAATATCTAGCAAAGTGAGATAACGAATAGTATCAAATAAAATTAATCATTTATATTTTTAAGTCGATTCCGTATTACATACTTACTTCAGAAAAAAGGAACTTAACGAAAGTGTTTTAAGATTTCTTCACTTATCAAAGACTGATTTAAATCAAGAGCAATATAGAAAATACATTTTCTAGAGAATTGCGAATCTTAGCTTTTGACAATGTCGTTATTTTTCATCACAAAAAGGAAGGATTCACTTGAACAGAAACATTTTAAAATAAGTAGGTCGAGCTAAATTCTTAAATATTTTTTAAAAGAAGAAGCGAGGGAGCTCTTCATTGAAAGGTAAGAAGAGCATGGAAGGTCAGTTACCCTCAAGTCTGTTACCTCTTAATGCAATGAGTGACCAGTTACAATGAAAAAGTAACAAGAGGCGGTAAATCGGCCAGCACGAAAATTGTGATGGGTTAATAACTAGAGTTCTCGTTTCACAAAGCTTCAGTTTTTTAAGATATTTGATACGGCACGGATAATTTATTTGATTATATAATTAGAGGCTTTAAATATCCTCGTGTCTGTGAGACACGACAGAAAAATTCAAAATTTTAGATTTTATTTGTGTTGTTAAACAAATAAAAAGAGAATATTTTTCTGGTACACCAAGTGTGTTTTTTTTAAACCCAGAAAATTATTGGGCATTGAAATGTTCAATGGTTATTTTAAATGTTATTGTATTAGTTTCGTTTTTCTTAAATGATTGCTTATTATAGTCACACTTTAATGCAATTAGGGATTGACGACAGAATACGTAATTTTTAACTAATTTTGAGGTAATGAAAACACCTAAGCAGGATTCTTATTCTACAAAATTCCACATCACACGAACGTAGGGAATTTGAGAACTTCGACTGATATAGAAAGATACTGTATGCTTGATATATACATGTATCAGATGATTATCCTGTACTTTATGTTTAATTTGTAAGAAAGCATTACTGCTTATATACCATTTAGATTAAAAATTTTCAAATTATTTAAATATTTGCTTAATATCATTAATGGTTTAATTTTAGTATCGTCGTATTCTTTCTAACGTACATGAATTCCAAACTCTAGCAAAATATCTACATATTCTTTTTTTTGTAAATGATATACTGGGAGATTTCAAAGCTGTAGAAAAGCAATTACTTTTAGATGTCCTTTACTCCTTGTTAAGTAAAGGCATTTAGTGTGTTACAAAAAAATCATGAAATTTTTTTTAAAAAATCCTAGTATTTTGAAATTAAAAAAGAAACCCCTCAAATGTACATTTTTTTTAAAAAATGCTTTCAATTTTCTTTATTTGATTTAATTCAGGAAAGACTTATCATTGAATTACTAAGGTAACTGAAAAAGATTTCACTTTACTTTACTCAATGTAGACATGAAATCGTAACAATCAATAAATACATTACTTTTTAATTATTTCGTCAGAGATATTTGATTTTTTTTTTCTCTTATTTTTTACATCAAGCTTAACTTTTGAAAAGGCATTGTTATATAAAATTTGGTTCGTATAACAAATTTAAATAAAGTTAAGCAATATTATCAATATCAATTATTTTAAAACATGCATTTAACTAAGAAAATATTTTGTTTTATTGTGTTAAAAATTTATCAATTCACAATAAATCAATGAATAATCAATGATATTTTATGACATATAGGTTATTATTAACCCCTGATAAAGTTCAAGTTAGCACTACAGTTCTACAATTCTGAAGATTGCTGCTTGAATTATAACAGTTTTATTGAATGGTTTATATGCTATATGTACATATATATATCATTTTCAGTTTTTGAGACGTAATTCTGAAAATAAATAATGATATAATTTGTTTTCCATTCTAATAAGGTTTGTCGAATTATCACATTTATATTTTTAGAGGAACTTGTGAGGCTCTAGTTTAAGTAATTGTAATCTTGGATTTCGTAGAGACATAGATACACACACACACACACACACACACACACACACATATATATATATATATATATATATATATATATATATATATATATATATATATATGTCAACTGCAGATAAAACATTTCTTTTTCAAAGCAAATTTGCTTTTTTCAGACCAGAATTTTAGAGATAAAACTAAAATAAACTTCAGTTTAGAGTAAAAAGAACAAACAAAACATAACACACAAATTATATTAAAATTTCTTCGGCTAGATACTATCTAATCTAAATAACCGTTTTCCAAGTTGACTTAAAGCTTTAATGGCAATCTATGGTTACTACTACACTCATGCCCATAAATTAAGAATAATGAAGTTCGGGCAAAGAAAGAGACAGAAGCAAAACCAATTTGACTTATTTGTAAAGTCTATTAAACAAACGGTAAAGAGCAAAAAAGATGCTATATGATTGATATAATTAATAAAAATTTCGATTTTTACTGCCTGGAGTAAATTTCAAAAAAGAACCTATTTACAAAAAACAGTATAACATGGATAGTATGATGGGTAATACGGAGTTTGTCTACCGGATGATGCAAAACAGGGCTTACAACGCCTAGGCATGCTGAGTATCAAATTACCAATCTGATCTTGGGGAATATTACACCACTCATCAAGCAATGCCCTTCGAAGTCCCGGTAGACAAGGGGGAGGGGGTTGACGGGCTGCAATTCGTCGGCCAAGTATATGCCACACATGCTCTATTGGATTCAAGTCCGGTGAGTATGCTGGCCAATCCATACGGGTGATATCCTCCGATTGAAGGCATTCGTCTACAATGTGTGCACGGTGAGGATGGGTGTTGTCATACATAAACAGAAATTCAACACCCAGGGCGCCCCGAAACAAACGTAAATGTTGTTCCAGAATGACATCCCGATAGATGTGGCCTGTCAACGTTATACTCTGAACATGCAGGTCAGTTCTGGAACCACAAGAATAATTCATCCCCAAACGCGAGCCATCTTGCACCACCGTAACGGTGTCGTTCAATGGTGTTCTCTTGGTGGTAACGGGTACCTGGCGCTCTCCATATTAAAGTCCGGCGAGAATCAGACTGCAAACTAAACCTGGACTCGTCGGAAAACATCACACAAGACCACTGTTGTGTTGTCCACAATGCATGCTCTCTATTCCAGGTTAATCGCAGGCGCCAGTGAGTTGCGGTAAGTGGAACACATCTGACAGGCCTACGAGCATATAGACCAATGCGCAATTTGCCCTAAGCGTCTGTACACGGTCTGCCTTGAAACTGTCGTACCGGTAGCTGAAGAGAGCTGACGAGACAGGTCTGATGCTGTGCTCCGTCTGTTTCTTTTGGCAGTAACTGCCAAATATACCGGTCCTCATTCGGCGTTTTAACTCGGGAGCGACCTGTGCTGTAACATCTACTCACATTACCATCATCTTGGAATCGTTGCCAAAGCCTGGAGATGACACTCTGGGCGATTCCAAGTTCCTCGGATACTTCCAGCTGGGTACGTCCACTTTCCAGTCGTCCAATAATTCTACCACGTAAAAAATCATCCAAATGCTTCCTTTGTGCCATAACTATGCGGTTATTGCACTGAAAGGCTTTTAAAGCACTTGTGAACAATTTTACTTCTTTGCTACCATTCCTTATATACCCCTCTCTTACACTCTCGTCATTGTGACGTACTATTTGCGCCATCTGGTGATTTCCTGTAATTTGCATATTCTTCTTCAAGATGTGTGTGATAATTCTACAGGTGAAAATTTTATTTTAGAGTTTAATTTCTGTGTGATTCTGAATTACCCTTAATTTATGGGCATGAGTGTATTTAAGAAATAAGGCTATGCACAATATCATATCCTTCTTTCGTCTGCGTCCAATAGCTTTATTATATACTAAACTTAACAATGCAATTCACTTCTGTTTGAATAATATTTACAAAACCAACTTTGGGAAATGAACATTTCTTACTTGAAGAGTGGAATAGGTAGAATACAACCAATTCATTGATTTAATAACGTTGAACTCTGAAGCAATACTAGGACAATTGAAGACGAAATTCGTCGTTTTAAATCACGGTCCAGTGACGAGGATGACATCTGACTGTTACCCCTTTCTCTAAGCTACCACATTACACTAACGTCAGGACTTAGAGCCTCGTTAGATTTAACATACATCAACCGCTCTATATGGCATTCGTCAGTGGCGCCAGGACAAGACAAAAACTGTTTTTGCCTTGAGTTCTTTACCACGACCACGCAACTTCTGCGGATACTAGAAAAAATACAAAATCGCACTTAATAAATACAAAACTAACAAGTAATATAAAAAAGAAAAATTTTAACGCTAATTCCTACTTTGATAGAAAACGTACTGGCGCCATCTATCACAGCTAATTGTTACTACAACGGAAATAACCCAGAATAAATTTAAAATTAAAAAATAAAATTTATCTAATGAATTAACATTTGAAAAAAACTGTATTAAAATCAAGTGTCATCAACTACAAGTTTAAAAAATGTATTTGGACTTGATTGGATGAATAGAAAGTATTTTATTAACGATTCAATGAACGAATGAGATAAATATATAGAGAGTGTAAGCTAATAGGAGGAATTGAAAAATAGAAGCGAGTTTTTACAATTTATACAGTAATATATTTAAACTGGAGTGACGTTTTAATTATTTTACTCTTTTAAAAAAGTCCTTGGTTAAATTTAAATCTAATGGCTCTTTTTAAGTTTAACGCGTAGTCTTGCTAAAGCTTTTTTTTTTTTTTGCTCTATTTCATTAATTTATTTACGATGTTAAAGTTCAACTTCCATTTGTTCCATTTATTATTTCTATTTCTGAATGTTTGCTGTAAATGTTTTGTTTTAAGTATTAAATTCTTGTTTTACAGAAAAATATATCAGGCATTATGACGGAACACCTTAACGGTCAGATCGAACACGTCCAAAACGGATTCCACTCAACCGAAAACGAACCCTTTTTACTCACCAACGGCCAAGCGAAAGAAAACAATCTTACAGTTGCCAAAACCCCTCGTAAAAAAGTATCCTTCCACGACAACGTGACCGATATTGATGAAGAGTCATCCCTCCAGAATGGTAACCATCAAGAAAAAAAGGATGAAGACACCCCTAGCCTGGATGGAATTCTCAACGTGTCCGAAAAGATTAACTACTTTTTAACTGCCTTTGCCCCTGAATCCCAAACAAAGGGGAAGAATAGCCTTAAGCCGCATGGTCACCAGAGTTCGATTCCGGAGGCCAGACTGGCTTTTGTCACCGAAATGGTCGAGAGCTCGTTAACAGGAAGCGATTCGCGTGCTGACAGTGTTCGTGGCGATTCTAATTCGACGGCGAATATGGATCAAGAAGATGAGGGAGATATCGGACCTGCAAGAGAAGCTGAACACGTCTGCCAAGTGACCGATACCTCAGACGCTGCTGGGTCTTTGGAGAGTCAAATTGTTGATACACTGGACATGGCTGCTACTCAAGTGACGTTCATGAAGATATTCGCGCCCCAGAGGAAGGCTGTCGTAGAGCGTGAGTATTTTATTTTTGAAATCAATGGAAAATATAATTAATGAACCTATTTGTAAATGTTTAAGAATAGTAAAGTAATGCTGTATTACTTTTTAACTGTTTAATTTTCATTAAAAAGTACATGTAAGCTTTAAATTGCAAATGTAATGTAATGTAATGGTAAATGGGATTCAGAGGTATTTTTCTTATTTTTTCTGTTAGTAAGATAATAATGTGTACTCCCTTAAAAATACTAATTATAGATCCATAAGTGTTATTTTTTCTCATTAATTTAATATAAACATGAAAAATATTATGTCTGGTTTTGTGCTGTCTCTTTACACATTTATGTATTAATTATTTTATAATTGATGCAAAATTCTTAATTTATCGAAAGTTCAATTACATCTCCCTTGCGTTTGAAATACAAAATTAATTTCCAGTTTGTAAAAAATATTATCCTTTCAAAACGCATTGCGAAAGAAGTCATTTTAGAAGGAAAAGTATAAATTGCCTCATGCATATAGTTACATATTTAAAGCTTGCTTTTTGAAAACAGATTTATTGCTAATGTAATTTAATCAAAAATTTATTCAGATTTTAATATCTTAAGAAAATTGTTTCTTATATTCTGAAGAAAACAAGGATTTGATTAACAATTTTGCGTATAAATTTTTACCAATGACAAGTGACAAATTAAGTAATTTCACACATGATTAATCTTAACAATACATTAGATTCCATTCCTTATTTTATGAATAAAGAATGTAATCCACTATTTTAAAAAAATGAAACAAATTAGCTTAACAAATTTTTCATAACTATCGAATTCTAATATATGTATATATATTTTAGACTATAGCACATATTTAAAAAGTAACCAAAAAAAAAAACGAAAAAATAATTTTTGCAAAAAAAAAAAAATTATGAATCAAAATAAAATAGTATTAGCTTAATTTCAAAATTTTGAAGTTATTCATAGTTTATTGTACAATTATTCTAAAATTCAATGTTTTTCATTTGATAGTTTAAGAGTGCAAAGCACAACCAACTCATTTAAATGACATTCTATTCAACAATTAAAATTAATCAAATGTAAACTAAATTTTTGAATTAATACTAAAGGAAATGAAAAAAATTAAGTATTAACTGAGTAATTCTGAGAAATTAACATAATTATATCAGCAACTCAATTTTACACTTTTTAGTACATTTTTGACCAAAACTTTGGTTACGATGATAACTATATATTTTTTTCAGATCAAGTTATTAAACACTAATAAACTCTAAGTTTGAAATTATTAATTAAGTTAAATATTAATCTACTTAACTTGCCTACTTATAAAAAGTAGACTCAATTCATCATGATGAATGTGAGACATTCTGGATTTAACAAAATGCATCATTTGATATTAAAATTACCATTAAATTTTTATCTTCACATTTTATGTGCTATTAACATCTTTAATATACGATCTAGGGAAATAAAACAGAAAAAGGAATTTATTATTAAGTTTAAGCAAATATATTTTTCAGTGAAATGTAACATATTTTATTGCATCTATATAAAAGATAAATTTGAGAAAGCATTGATGATAAATTTTCCTTTTGCTTGTTTTTCTATGATACTTTAAATTTAAAACTCTGATTGTGTAAAGTATTTTAAAGTTGCTTAAGCAATTTTATGTCATTTCAAAATAGTTTGAAATTTTTATAAGTTAATTCCTTACCTTAAGCTTCATAACTGTCGAAATTTAAAAGTAACGAAAATATTTTGATATGCAAAAAAAAGAAATAAAAATTCAAAAGTCATATAAAAATGCTTTGTTTTTACTTGAAATATCTTATCTCAGTTTATACATAAGTAAATAAAAAGTTGCGCTGTATGCTTTATATAACGTGAAAAATAATTTTTAAACGTAAAAAAAAGTTAGCATTTTTCCGAGTGATAATTTTTATATTCGGTTGTTTCGTTATACATAAAATAAATTTTCATACAATTACTCGTACAATTAAGACATATGTAATTGCTAAAATACGCTTTTTCAAATTTTAAAGAATAAAAAAAAAATTTTAAAAAAATTAAACCAATATATAATTATTTTCTGAAGAAATTCAATTATAATTTCTTTTAAAAGTCGGTGAAAGTGTTTGGAGATAAATTTAAAAGAAATATAAAGTTTATTTTTAAGTCAAAATAAATCAGTGAGGGAGTTTTTAGGCTCAACTATAAAGCAACGCGAGGGCTATTGGCGATGGATCGTGGAATTTTGAACCTCGATCAAGTGAAGAGGACGACACTTGAGCTGGCACCCTCTTCTCCTAAGTACCACACCAAGGGGCAGACATTGAGCCTCGCCAGATTTAATGTGCATCATCCCCCTCCATACTTTGGAACTTTAGTTGCACCAGTACTCGAATCCACGACGATCTGGCCGCGAGTTCATGATCATAACCACTAGATTACCACGGCTACTAAAATAAATAAATAAAAAAAAAGAATTAAATTGTTTATATGTTACAAAATGGAAATTTCTGAAATTAATGCATGTAGTTTTTCTCAGACCCAATATTTCCAGTAAATAATAAATGGAATCTTAGTCGCTGGCTGTGTGTGTGTCTTTATAATTAAATTCCAATATTTATCGGTTATTACCTCCAGTATTTAATGTTTTCCTAATAATATTTTTTTTCAAAAATTCACATTTCCAATGATAGATTAGAATGTTAAGCAATGTGTAAAAACTACTGTTTCTAACTATCGGTTAATAAAATACGTATTATACGGGGAATGTATATAAATCTTCTTTCAAGAAGTTTGGGGCTGCCGAACTTCATTTCAACAGTTGGGTAAGCTGAAATTTATTTCAGAGGACAAAATCCGCAGTCAAGTCAAAGATAGCTACCTCAAGAATTAATTTAGCCACTTGTCTGTTGTTCCTGGTATTCCCGAGAACAACAGACACGTGGCTAAAATAATTCCCGGAAATTACCGTATTTATTCGAATCTAAGCCGCCATCGATTCTAAGCCGCATCCCAAATTATCTATAAGTTTTCGTGAAAAATTAAAAAAATAGTGTAAAAGGGTTTATCAATATCCCATTTTATGAAATTAAGATAAATTTAAAAAGAGAACTAATAAAAGAAATGAATAACTAGTTATTTTACTAGTATTATAAATTTTCAAATACTCTGACAATAAAGTTCGGTGAATATTCTTGTAACATTAACGTAGATGAAATATTAACGGAAGTTACCTTATTGTCCTTTGAAACAGTCTCCTCCCATAACTATGCAACGCTGAGATCTGCTATATATGTCCTGGAAACTTTGCAAGAAGTCTTCTTTTGAGATGGATTTCAAAAGCCTTGTCGATTTATTGAAAGACACGGTCGTCAAATCTCCATCCTTTCAAATCGAGTTTGAGTTGTGGGAATAGGAATAAGTCTGGAGGATTGAGATCTGGCTAGAATGGTGGATGTTTAATTTGTACCACCCCTTTTTTGCCAGGAACTGTTTGACGATATTGGCTGTGGGAGGGTGAGCATTGTCGTGAACAAAAAACCATGAAACTTGTTGTGTGTACTGGGTCGTACCCTTCGTTGATGTTTCATGAAACAGGTCAAAATTTCAATATGCCTTGCAGCATTCATCATCTCGATATCATGCGCATAATAAATAAACGATCTTTCGTTATTAATTTACTCACTTTCTGAACGTTTTCGTCACTGATGGAGGTCGCCGGTCTTTTGCTTCGGGGGATGTCAGAAGCACTTTCCCGACCTTCTTTAAAACGGATGAAAAACTTGTGCGCACACTTCATGGACATTGCTTGATCTCCATAAACACGTACCAGCATCGTAAAAGTTTCTTTCGGTGTCTTGTCAAACTTAAAACAAAACTTTAAATTGATTGTTCATTTTCGTGTTATCAGTTAAGAACCAACGCACTAAACAAGCACTTTGTAAAACACGAAACACAAACGACGCTGAACTGAACAACGGTGGGGCCAGAAGGTCAACACCTGCCTCTACGCATGTGTAGCGCTTTTTTTCGCCATTGTTGCCAGATCGGCCGTTCTGACTTCATTCACCGAAGATTATTGTCAGAGGTTGTACATTAACCAGTAATTGCTTAAATTGCCCTATCCAGCTAATTTTTTCTTTGATTATAAGCCGCATCCGATTTTCAGAAGCATTAACAATGGGGAAAAAAGTGGGGTTTAGATTCGAATAAATACGGCAAATAATTCCCGGAAATACAAAAAGTATTAAAATCTTGTTATTTCCCAGGGGGGAAATCTTAATTAGAATAAACGTATAAAATTGTTTTACGAATATTATTACAATAAAAAGTTATTTAAATGTGATATTTTAGCAAAAAATGAACATAGAGTTACATGTTTTTAAAACATTACCTTTTTTGAAAAATGCATCTATAATGATAATATTTTGTTTATAGATCCCTAGACTTCTCCAAAGAGTCTGAACTAGGATTTTTGAATTACACAACTTAGAAATAGATTTATCCATGTTTTAATACATTCAAAGAAAAAAATTTAAAAAACACTGATAATTATTTCAATTTAACGTAAGTCTGAAAATAAGGTGACTTTATTAAAAATTCATGTTTTCATGCTCTCTAGAGAAGCCTTAGCTATACATAAACAAAATATTAACACTATAGAAACATTTTTCATATACGAAGAATGTTTTGAAAATAAGTAATTCGAAGTTCAATTTTTCACAAAGTAATGCATTTCAATAATTTTGTATTGTAATAACCTTTTTAAAACAATTTTATACGTTTATTCTAATCTAAGTGATACAAAATTTTTTAAAAAATTCGGTTCTACGCCTGTGGGAAATCACGGTTCCGAACACAAAGTCGGATAAAATGACTTTCAGTCTATTTTATAATTAATCAAGCCAAATATTCCATCAAAGAGGTTAAAATCATTTACTAATCTTGTATTTAAGAAATTGAAAACCACATTTTCCTTCGTGCAAATATTATAATTTAATTAATTATTACTTCATGCATCGTAGTAATTAAAAGCAATCTGACTCAAAGCTCTCTCTCTCTCTCGTTTCTTTTCTTATTTTTCTTATTTTTTACTTTATTTATTATTTTATATTTTTTTTACCGTCTGCATTTACATTAACTTTCAAACACTTGCCTTTTTCATGAAGAACGTGTTACAATTACTTAATTAGAAAAAGGCTTTTAGTATTTTATACACATCCTCTAATTGAAATAAATGATAGGCGAAAAACTAAACTCTAACATGAATGCTTATTATTTAAAATGTCTTACTTCGTATGAAAGATATCTGGAAATTAATTTATGGTATTTTCATAGAAAGGAATTGTAACAAGTTTACATTGCACATTAGTGTTGTAATATGAATAAAACGAAGAGGAAAACAAATTAATTTTTGTGATTTTATTCATACATTACGTGTCACTGAAAACTGAAGCAGCAAAAATTTCTCGCAGAAAAAAAGGCCAGAAAATGAAGAAACATCGCAAATAGCGAGAGACATCAATGAAAAGTGAATAATGTTTGCTTTGAAATTATACTCCTAATACAGGCACCATCATGTAAAGAAATAAAAACTGTTTACAAACACAATTCTCATACTTAATACTTGTATTACAAATTGTTATTATTTATCTGAAAGAATTAGAAAATATTTCGATCATGTAGGAAAACTAAACACTTTTTTCAGATTTATTCTACGCACATTTTTTTTGAGAAATATAGAAATATTAAATGTTTTCAATTACTAAATCTTTATATTTGAACCTGATATAATATTATTTTAGTAAAATTAATAATTTGAATTTTTAAGAGGGAATATATAATGATCATGACCTTGTAAGTCTTCGAATAAGGTAAATTATCATTTGTTGTAAATATGACTAAAATATCTTCTGTATTCAAACACAGTTCATAGAGGTACATCTCAGTAGTTACGTAATCAAGAACACTCTGATGCAAGACAATCGAAAAACATTCTGTTGTTAAACATGTTTTTATTCGTAAGAGCAAAAGCAATCCTTAAGTGGTTGAATGTGTTTTAAGTAAAATCTCTTAAAGTTGGGAAAGAATTTTCAAAAATCAAGGTCAACACACACAGAGGAGAAAATACCATACATATAAGGTAAGTAGTATCTGGGGAAAACCAACCCATGCATGGATTATTTTACGTGCACTAAGCAAATTGCTAAATTAATGAGAAAATTATACAGTGTGGAGAGGATTACAATTAAAAACAGATTAATATAATCTGAAGAAATTTGGGAAGAGAATTCTACAGGGAAGAATTTTTTGGGTTAATGGTACATTCAAAATAGTTTTCCGATTAGATGACCAAGTCAACAATACAACAATTTTTTGACGAGAACGTACAACCATAGTACACTGCTGGACAATTGCTAAGGACGGATAACACTATCATCCATAGCAACCACAAAATGAAAGGAAGCAAAATGTGGAAAATTAGAATAAGTGCGGGATGTTAAGAACAAGAAGTATGAGTATGCAAATTTTTTTTTCACGTCTGTTCATCACGTGAAAGCGTTTTGCAAGAA
Source organism: Trichonephila clavipes (assembly GCA_019973935.1). Lineage (NCBI taxonomy): Eukaryota > Metazoa > Arthropoda > Arachnida > Araneae > Nephilidae > Trichonephila > Trichonephila clavipes. The sequence goes on from BMAU01018111.1 coordinate 791,745, forward strand.
ACATATTGTTAACCGATTCTTACTATCTTCTGTATATAGTTGCTACCTCTGATTCAATAACTGTACTTATCATTTGGACTTATGTTAAATTATTGTATTGGCTTAGTTAAGTTGAGTTTATTGAGCATTTCGGTTGTCTTTTTCTCCCTGACACGATAAACAAATCAAAATATCGAGCCAATATGCCTTGACATTATAAGCCACTTCAGATGACAAAGTCAGCATCTAAATAGGCACCTTTCTTCGGGTATCATTTCGTACCGGATCACTTTAATTAAAAAAACCAAATTAAAGCCCTTTACCATCAACTATTAATCTCAGCTACGTAACAACTAGGATGTCATAACCTTATGCAACCACATAAAAATTTAACAAAATTATGTAGCTTAGTAACTGTTACATAATTGCAGAGATCGAATGACTGTAATTTAGCGACTCTTAAACTGGGAAGTACTAACCCTTAAGGGAGCGGGATAACCCTAAGTGGAGAGCGCGAGCATATCGAAAAGACAACAATAAAAGATTATTTAAAAAAATTATTAATTTACTGAAAAGAAGGAAAACGAAATACATTATATTATAATAAAAAACAAAATACAATTTACACTGATACAATATACTTATAAATGTAAAGAGTGTTTTTTTCCAGGTATAGAAGTTTAAGTTGGCATTACTTTCCAAGATGGCGACCGATTTAACAGCTGTCAAGTGATTTATTCTCAGTTTGGTTTGGCAATTCATCAAAACGATCACCAAGCAAGGCGTAGATTCATCGAATGGACCCAAAACGAGATTGCAGCTGTTCCCGATTTTCATAAGCGAATTTTGTTTAGCGATGAAGCGCACTTCTGGTTGAATGGCTACGTCAACAAACAAAACTGCCGCATTTGGAGTGAAGCTAATCCACAAGTGTATGTCGAAACACCGTTACATCCAGAAAAACTGACTGTTTGGTACGCTTTATGGGCTGGTGGAATCATTGGTCCGTACTTCTTCAAAAAGGATGAAGGCCACAACGTTACAGTCAATGGTGATCGGTATAGAGCCATGATTACTAACTTTTTCATTCCTGAAGTGAACAATCATGATGTCCAGGAGCTGTGGTTTCAACAAGACGGCACAACATGTCACACAGCTCGTGCCACAAATCGATTTATTGAAAGACACGTTTGGTGACCGCCTAATTTCCCGTTTTGGACCTGTGAATTCGCCTCCAAGATCTTGTGATTTAACACCGCTAGACTATTTTCTGTAGGGCTATGTAAAGTCATTGGTCTATGCGGATAAGCCACAAACGCTTGACCATTTGGAAGACAACATTCGCCGTGTTATCGCCGATAGACGGCCACAAATGGAAAAAGTCATCGAAAATTGGACGTCCAGATTGGACTACATCCGAGCCAGCCGTGGCAGTCATATGCCAAAAATCATATTTAAAATGTAATGCCACAAGATTATCTTTCGAATAAAAAAGAATTCATGTCAATCGAATAATACATCGTTGTTTTATTGCAATTTAAAGTTCTATACCTAAAAAAATATACCCTTTATCAGTACTGCATAGTAGCATACATAGGAATTTTCAAAAGCTCCACATTCTCGTATCATGCTCCAATACGTCACCCAACACATTTTTTTCATTTGTCTATTTTCGGGAACAAAAAACAGTAAAAAAATTATTGAATAAATAATTGGCATTAATAAATAAAATTAATTATTAATAACAAATAATTAATTACATTTTACGTACTATGTACATGAAATTATAATCAATCGAAAAAAAATCAAGGGCTATGGGAAGTCCGGAACCGAGGACCGCCCCCTCTACCTTGTCTGTGCCACTGGTACTGCACAATGTATTTGATAATTAATTTATCAATACTAAATTAAGAACAAGTTTAATAATTACTATTGACACACGGGCTTGTTTTGCAGAGCAAAATTTTCAAAGGAAGGTTTAATATTAGAAATTGACACTCTAAGTTCCTCTTCAGTATTTAGCTGAGAATTGAACGAGGGGTAGAATTTATACAAGAGAGTTTTGCACAGATGTCCGAGAGGTGACGGTTGCACTAACGTCCACGAGAATGCCAGATGTGATGGATATAAGATAGAGAGCAACAGAGACTAGACTATTTTTCTAACGACATTTGTACTTTTAGAAATGGATGAATGAGGATTTAAATATTTATTTTAATTAAAAAATTATTTTGCAATCCGTTTCAATTTAAAAATTAGAAGAAAGCAACAGCATAATGCGTATCCTATTATTTAAAAATAAACTACATGGAATATTTGTTACTTAAAAGTAGCGTATACAAAATTTAATATTTATCTTGATAATTTGTGTGGTTTATAATTAAGGTCGTATTGTTGTTTTAGCGTCAAAGTACGTTATTATTGTATTTAATACATTGTTATCGTACCGGGGGGAGGGTGGCGAAAATTATGATTGAAAACTGCGTCGTCAATATTGAAAGATTAAGAAGAAGTGTTGTAATTGATATTTTAACATAATTTTGCTTTTAACTGAGGTCAGCAGACAAGGACCTGCGTGTAGCCTAAACAATACTAAGAAAAAATTATATCTAATAACAGTAATCAACGTTTTTTAAAAAATATTACATTTCCACATAATGAGCAGATTGATAATCCTTCAGAGCATTACCATATGTATATGGTTACAACTAAAATTCTAATTATCATAAATATTTATTTGTTGTCACTGATTTAGATGAATTCAAGGGCAAACCTAACTCTAAAAGGTTATATTCAACCTCTTTACAAAATTAATATTGTTATGGCTAATTTTCTTAGTTAATTACTTTATATTTTATTATAATCACACATTTTACGTTTTGTAACATTTCACTTTTTACTGCTCTTTTGTTGTTATTTTGCTTCATTACTTCTTTTAATGTACAAATTCTATTTTAAACAAAGTTTTATATTTGAGGAGGAATACAATCAACTCGTCCTTGCTTATAAAGTTCTCTCAATAAAGAGAAAAATTAACATTAATTTTTTTTTATCTGCCGAATACACACCGTTCATTACAACCGTAACGCGAGGCATATAGTTACATATAACAATATATCAGTACTATAATTATTAGCTAAAATTCAATATTCATGAAACAAATTAATAAAAAGATTGAAATGTACATCAAATATGCTGATACTACGGCATTCTATTTTCTCTACTGTTTTATCTGTACTGTATTCTACTTTCTTGAGAATTAATGAAATAATTGTTTCCGTTCCTAGACAAATATTTTTTTAAATAATTGCATCATAAAAAGTTTACTAATATCAAATTTCAATCACCCCAATCATGAAATTATTAATAAAAATGTTAAATCACTTCACCGAATATTAAGAATATTCAGAATATATATAAAATATCATCACACTGTGAGTGAAAAATATATGAGTATACTTAATTAAAATTGCATAATACACTAAAATTTCTTAGCAAATGTATATTTACTGTAATTATTAGTTTAATAACTCTAATTTTTCATTTCACTTTACTTATTATTTATTATTAGTTAATTATAGTTTTATTGTGTTATATTTTGGGAGAACTATGCCGTAGGTAGAAATTGCTTTCAGTATCCTTTTAATTTAAACGTACTATTAAATTACAATCCATAAACTTTTTAAGGTGACTGCCTACCTTGAAAATGTCGTTTTTCGTCAACAAGGCATTTTTTCTTATTTCAAAATCTTATAGTTTGAACATTTTTCTTTCCAAAACAGTTTTTCTTTTTTCTTTACGCGAAATAGAAATAAAGTTAAAGTGATTTTAAAAAACATCATTTTCTCTGCCAAAGGGTAGTAAGATAAAATTTTAAATGAGTTTTTCTTAAAATAATGTTTTCGAAAGAAACTCTTTACCAGGTACAAGATATCTTAAGAACCAAACCAGATGACGTTTTGAAATTTTGTGGGAATGTTTATTATACTATTTTTTTTTTTTTCATAAAGTGGACCATAAGTTTTGTCGTAGGTAAAATGTTTTTCATTTAGGGTAGTTTTTATAAAGAAAAACATATTATTTTTTTATGTGTAATATTATTCATATTATTATGTATAATTGTCTGTAATTTTTTGTATTTTAATATTTCTTTTAGATTTTGGTTCATTTTGAATAGCACCATAATATGTATTTTGCGTATAAAGAAAACTATGATAGTTGTATTAGAAATTTTTATACAGTGTTACCCGTTTTAGTAAAAATTTGGTAAAATTTCATTGAAAACAACAATTTTTCTAAAAGTACAATATTTATTTAAAAAATTGTATGTATTTACATATTTTTTTTATTTTTCTTCCTAAAAATACTCAATTTGTTTCAAACATTTGTTTTTGTTAAAAAATTGGGTCCAAAGGTAGGTAGTCACTTTAAGAAGATTGATATCATGTTTTCTTTTAAAGTTTTCGGTCGTAATTAAATAAATTTAATAGGATAATCGAATGTATTTAATGACTCTGCCAAGCTAATTCACTACCAAAGCAGGAAGAAATTATTTCATGCAGAACTTTACTTCAAGAGATTCTTAATTATCTGTCCTTGTTTTTCAGTGTGTGTACGTGTACTTTATTGTGAATCAGCAGTTTTAACGAACCCTATTACAACCGACTTTCCAGAACAAAACGATAGAAAACTACCGTGAAAACAATACGGAATCTGTTTCCACCAATGCAGATACTTTTTTTTAAGAATTTGCCGTAGATTTGGCAGTAGAAAGATTTATTTATCCCTATTAAATATTCCGTCAAATCGGATTATATCTTAAACTAAGTAAATAACTTCTTATTTTTCTGGTATATGCTCTGTTAGAGTCGTAAGTAAATATCCTAATTGTTAAAATAATAAAAGCATATAGTATTATTCGTATATATTCATAGTAAAAGCATGTATTATTATTATGCAAAAACTCAAACTCATTGATGCAACAGCCCATGAAGGCCCGGGCCTACTGCGCCCATCCCAGTATATGTGACCCTTGGGCACTGAGGTGCATGAGCAGATTTTCTGGTCAGGTGGTCAGTCTGACGCGAAAACTTCAGTGCTTAAGTCCCCAAGTAAGTTTGGTACTCATTTATCGACCCACTATTATTATGCATACTAATGTTTTAAGTGCGTAAATAAAAACTGGAAATAAAGAACAGGGGGCAGAGTAGCTGTAAATATCTTTGATATAGAATATTTAAGAAACCCAATCCACATTTTTTAGCATAAGTCTTATTGTTTTATGAATGCAGTTATAAATGTATATTTTAAAACCGGTTTGTAACTACACCAACAATTTTTTTTTCTAAATTGTAAAACTACTTTATTTAGTATATTTTATATACTAATCTCGGAAAGAGTTGGGTTAAAAAGTTCCTCCACAATACATCAAGAGTATTAATTTCAAAGATTTCACAAAAAAGTAGGATAAAATTTGCTTTGTAAATAGCTTAAATCAAAATAAGGAGTATTTTGATACTAACGTGAAATTTATTAAATTAATTAACATTTTAATTGAACTAATACCTTAGGCGCTTCCCAAAACTATTTCTAAACATTCAGATTCCCATTGTGACGTATTGGGGAAATTGGTGAATAGCGTAAGACTTCAGGAATTATATTAATGATATATATATATATATATATATATATATATATATATATATATATATATATATATAAATATATATATATATATATATCATTAATATATATATATATATATATATATATATATATATATATATATATATATATAAATATATATATATATATCATTAATATATATATATATATATATATATATATATATATAAATATATATATATATATATCATTAATATATATATATATATATATATATATCATTAATATATATATATATATATATATATATATAAATATATATATATATATATCATTAATATATATATATATATATATATATATATATATATATATATATATATATATATATATATATATACACTGCTGGACAATTGCTAAGGACGGATAACACTATCATCCATAGCAACCACAAAATGAAAGGAAGCAAAATGTGGAAAATTAGAATAAGTGCGGAATATTAGTAAGAAGAAGTATGAGTATGCAAATTTTTTTCCACGTCTGTTCATCACGTGATAGCGTTCATAAGAGCTTTAAAGGTTTTGACGCGTGTGGACAGTTGTTGTTTCAAGTCAAAGTTTTACAGGAAACATTTAATAGACGAACTTAAAATTTTTGGCATGTCTTCCCGACATCACATAGATGATTTTATGCGTGGCCGAATTATTGGAAAGATCGAAGAAGAGCGAAAAATAACAGATGTTGCCAGGAGTTCGACATCGCTCACAGCGTTGTTTCACGGCTGTGGAAGTCATTTAAAACTACTGGAATGTGTAGTAGACGGCACGGGGAGGTCGTGTTAGAAGTACGACGCCTGCAGAAGACAGATATATCGTCCTATAAGCAAAAAGGAACAGGCGCACCACAGCTCAGCAGGTGGCAAATCAGTTTCTTGCTGCCTCAGGAAAGCAGATCTCCCGAAAAACTGTTGCCAGACGTTTGAGGGGAGGAGGACTATACGCACGCAGACCTGTTGTGTGTGTCCCATTGACCAGACAGCACCGTATGCCCGTTTGCAATGGTGTCGTGAGCATCACAATTGGACTGAACAGGACTGGGCATGCGTACTATTCTCAGATGAGAGTAGGTTCAGTCTGTCATCGGATTGTAGACGCCAACTGATCTGGCGCGAGAGTGGTACTGCTTATCGTCCAGAAAATATCCAGGAAAGGGACCGATATCCGACATGCAGTATCATGGTGTGGGCCGGCATCATGATCAATGGCCGCACGCACCTACATATGGTTGCGAATGGGACTATGACGGGCCAACGATACATTGAAGAAGTTCTACTTCCTCATGTTCGTCTTTTCCGTGGTGCTGTCGGTGATAAATTTGTTTTTATGGACGACAACGCAACATGTCATCGAACACTCGCTGTTCAGGATTGTCTAGACAGCGAAGGTATTCAACGTCTCGTATGGCCAGCGCGTTCTCCAGATCTAAACCCCATTGAAAATGTGTGGGATGCTTTGGGGAGGCAAGTTGCTGGTCGAAACTATCTTCCGACAAACAAGAACACTCACAGAGGAATGGGATAAATTGCCTCAACAGCTGCTGGATAATTTTGTGCAAAGTATGGTACGACGTGTGGAATGTTGCATCACACTCCACGGTGGACATATCCCGTACTGATACCTTTCTTTAAGGTGCCTGCTGACTTTTAGATGCATTGTTCCATTTCTCCGTACGCAGATCAAATGAACATTTTTTTTTCTTTCAGATGTTTCACAGCTTTTGTACTTTCCAGAACAATAAATATTCTTTTTTCTAATGTCTGAACAGTGTGTCAACTATATTTTATCCTACTAGGCCTCATATCTCGCTTAATGTTATGCTACATAGCAATTTGTGATCCGTCCTTAGCAATTGTCCAGCAGTGTATATATATATATATATTACGCCTACAACTATTAATTACAATATTTAAAATTAGATACAAGCTATTCAAACTATTAAGTGTTAATGAAAAGAATACTTTTTGGTGAAGGAGGATATAGAGATACAGTCTCTTTTCGAGTATTCCAAGAGGTCTGCCTTTTTGCTCTCTTGGGGTGGGGTGGTCCCTTCTTATATCTTGAATTCCATTCGAGACTAGCTTCCAGGAAGGGTGTAGATGTTTTTGTTTTTCTTCTATGGCTATCGGTGTGATGTCAGATGAAAGAATCATGCAATATCTTAGAATTTTAAGTTTGAATATGAATGGCGTAATGTGTGTTATCTGCATAGAAACGCCGATCTAGCAACTGCGAGGCGGGGAAACGTTACAACATTTGTAGATATGATGAGATGCTACTCTCTCTCTCAGTAGCAAAATAAAAATTATTTCGAGAATCCTATAAAAGGAATTTTTTTCAATTCTGATACAAAAAATTCTAAAAATGTATTGTACTAAAAAAAAAATGAATGAAATATATAGTAAATAGTTTGACAAAACTAAAGTTTTAGAATAAAAATAATGGGGAAAACAATTTATTTTGAATCAAATAACAAGATACATGTAAAAATACTTAAGTATGTAAATAAAATGAATGGGTGCATTACATTATAAGTTCATGCAATTTTTTTGAAAAACAGTGAAAGAAAATATGATTAAAATTCATTCGAATAACATATTAATAAAAAGATTGAAAACTACTCCTGGTTGATTTCCCTTTCTATTATCATGGACTAAAATCGTAAACATAATTGTAATTAGAAGTTTTAAGAAATGTATGTGAAACGATGGACAAATCACGCAAGTGAAGAGCATTGCACGAAATACACCATTCAATTTTCAGGAAAAGAAAGATCTCAATGAAAAAAGGTCTATTTCTTCAGGAAAATATTTTTTTCTAATAATTTTATCTCTACAATTATTTTCCTTCTAAAATTCTCATTTAAAAAGTTTTTTTTTTTTTACTTCACGCATTTATTTTAGAAATAAAAAGTTTCAATTTCCTTGTTGAGATGCTGAAAGGATAGCTTTCAATCTTTCATTCTGACAATATTTAAATTTAGGCAAAATTTAACATGGATTTCAATTGTAATTGCATATTCTGAACATAACTCTTCCATTTAAACTGTTATTTTATGCACAGTTTTTTTATTAAATTTTTGTTCGAGCAAAAATTAAATTGTAAGTAAATATCTTAATGCATTTTAAAGAATAATTATATCATATATATACCAAGTGGGCAAAAAGTCCGTAAAAATTTTAAAAATTCATAAAATCCGGAGAAATGAACGAAAAAAAAACTGTTTGCAGGATCAGCATTAGTATGTCACGGGATTTTTTTTAAGCTAGAAAAAAAAATAGTTCGAAAATCATCCGGTAGGTGGCGCTAATGTACGCAAATCAAAGAAACAATGCATAAATAATGAACAGAAAACTTTCACAACTTTATTACCCCAGAATATGTTCCCCATGACCACCACCACAGGGGAGAAGACATTCCAGACGAGTGACAAATCCAGCAACGGCAGAGTGCAACATGTCCGGATGTATGGAGGATACTTCTCTGCGGATCGCATCTTTCAGTTCCGGCAGACTTGATGGACCGGATAGATACACGCGAGATTTCAAATATCCCCACAACCAGAAGTCTGCCGGTGTAAAATCTGGAGACCGAGGAGGCCATGGGTACCTGCAGCGCCTGCTAACGATTCTGTCTTCCCCGAACGTCTGTATCAGGAATGTCTTAACCGGGTTAGCAGTGTGACTGGTTGCTCCATCCTGCATGAACATGACATTCGAAATCTGACCTCGTTGAATTAAACATGGCACGACAGTCTCCCACAGAAGCGTTAGATAACGATGAGCAATTACCGTTTCCGTTATCCATCCATTTACTGGGCACTGCGTTTCAAAGAAGAAGGGTCCTATGATAAATGAACCCGGGAAAGCGCACCATGATGTCACTTTTGGGGAATGCAATGGCTTCTGTGTGTACTCACGTGGATTAGAGGTCGCTCAAATGTGACAGTTATGGTTGTTAATGTCACCATGAAGCGAGAAATGAGCTTCATCTCTCCACAAGATGTTAAAAACCCAGGTGGGATCCTGTTCCATTTTAGAGAAGGTCCACTTCGAAAATGCTCCCCTCTGTGCGGTATCCCTCTGTGCGGCAAAAGTTCATGGCACGATTGCAGTTTGTATGGATACAGCTGGAGGAGTCGACGAAGAATATTGCGGACAGATGATGGTGGTAAGCCCAATCGTCTGGCAGCTTCACGAGCACTGCTGATCCCTGAAGCTGCTTCGGACGCAATCGCTTCCATTTCGACAGCAATGCAGGGTGCACGTGCTTCTTTCAAGCATGGTCGTCCGGCTTGTGCTCGATCCTCCAACTTTCCAGTTCCCTCAAAACGTTTAACAAGCTTTAAGAGACCTGCAGGTGTTATAGAGCCTTTTCCACTCTTCACATTTTTCTGAACTCGGAATTTACGCAAGGCAATGGTCGCTGATTCCTCGTTCATGCAAAATAATTTCACCAACAAAGCTTTATCCGGCGCACTGAGCATCCTTGTTCACATTCACTGTTTGTAATGGTGAAATGAATGTGGATTCATTGAGAGCAAAGGTTTTTATAACCGTCTAATTAGCATATTTCCACCACAGACGCTTGCAACAGCGCCACCTACCGGATGATTTTCGATTTTTTTTCTAGCTTAAAAAAAATCCCGTGACATACTAATGCTGATCCTGCAAACAGTTTTTTTTCGTTCATTTCTCCGGATTTTATGAATTTTTAAAGTTTTTACGGACTTTTTGCCCACCCGGTATATATATATATATATATATATATATATATATATATATATATATATATATATATATATATATATATATATATATATAAAGAGTGTTTTTTTTCCAGGTATAGAAGTTTAAGTTGGCATTACTTTCCAAGATGGCGAACGATTTAACAGCTGTCAAGTGATTTATTCTCAGTTTGGTTTGGAAATTCATCAAAACGATCATCAAGCAAGGCGTAGATTCGTCGAATGGGCCCAAAACGAGATTGCCGTTGTTCCCTATTTTCATAAGCGAATTTTGTATAGCGATGAAGTGCACTTCTGGTTGAATGGCTACGTCAACAAACAAAACTGCCGCATTTGGAGTGAAGCTAATCCACAAGTGTATGTCGAAACACCGTTACATCCAGAAAAACTAACTATTTGGTGCGCTTTATGGGCTGTGGAATCATTGGTCCGTACTTCTTCAAAAACGATGAAGGCCACAACGTTACAGTCAATGGTGATCGGTATAGAGCCATGATTACTAACTTTTTCATTCCTGAATTGAACAATCATGATGTCCAGGAGCTGGGGTTCCTACAAGATGGCGCAACATGTCACACAGCTCGTGTCACAATCGATTTTTTGAAAGACACGTTTGGTGACCGCCTAATTTCCCGTTTTGGACCTGTGAATTGGCCTCCAAGATCGTGTGATTTAACACTGCTAGACTATTTTCTGTGGGGCTATGTAAAGTCATTGGTCTATGCGGATCAGCCACAAACGCTTGACCATTTGGAAGACAACATTCGCCGTGTTATTGCCTATATACGGCCACAAATGTTGGAAAAAGTCATCGAAAATTGGACGTCCAGATTGGACTACATCCGAGCCAGCCGTGGCAGTCATATGCCAAAAATCATATTTAAAATGTAATGCCACAAGATTATCTTTCGAATAAAAAAAATTCATGTCAATCGAATAATACATCGTTGTTTTATTGCAATTTAAAGTTCTATCTCTAAAAAAAGCACCCTTTATCTGTGGGTTCTAGTTATTCTTCACTTTTATTTTATTATACTATATATATATATATATATATATTGTTTTTCCCTCTTGCTACATCATGCATACATAAAAGCAAATATTTTTATTATTGAATGACTAAAATTACATTGATAAATAACAAAAGATCATGGCTGAGAAAAAAATTTTAAAAATTCGGCAGTCTTGAATATTTAAAAGAAAAAAGAAATCCGATTGAACTTCTATTGTTTTTATTCTGTAGAATAATCATTCAAAGTATAATAAATAAAATACATAGTTGAAAATGTTATTTAATTATCTCTTATGCATAAAATTTTAAATTCAAAACCAAATTTTCCAAATGTTTAATGGTTGAAAGGCCTTAAATTTTCAATATATTTGATTCGTTATTTAAAAAAAAAATAATTTAAGTTTAAAAACTTTTTACAGATCATTAATTATTTTAAAATAGCAACTTGCTTGTGTTTTAATTATCTATATTTGAATATTTTTTATGAAAAATTATTAAAATTATTCATTTGGGTATTATAGATTGTTTTAAAATGATTCCTTCTACTTTTTAAATGCTTTAATTCGAAATTAAACTTATTTTTTTTATTCATGTCAAATTCACATTATTAATTACTAATTTTTGGTATAGGATTAAATATGTTATAAAACTTTTAAATTAGTTTAAAGTTTGATAAAAATCAGTACAATTTCCACTGGCGGTTCACCGAGAAAATTATTATGATTTAAACAATAAATATCTTTTTTTTTTTTTTTTTGTTCTTAAATAAATTTAAAGTTTCTCGAAATAAAATTATTTTAAATACACTCTTCTTTGGCATTTTCCTTTAAAAAGGTTGTTCCCTATAATTTTTCTCGTAAGATGTATTTTTTTATTAATCGGTTAATTTAATTATCATATTCAACGTTAGATAATGTTATCATTGCTCTGGAAATATCTATTGTTATCTTTAGAAAGTGCGTATTTAGAGATAAAAATTTTTTTCAAGATGTGTGGGGGCAATTTGTAAACGTAGATTTGTGCTATTGGTGATTAAAACATTTTCAAAACCTAAGGCAGTTGAGCAAATAGATAATATTTTTATAACTTATTTTAGTAGTAAGATAAAATGTTATTGCATCTTCACGAATCTCCAGGATGCTTAAATTTAGATATACAGTTGTTTTACAAGCAGGGAAATTAGGTAATATGCATATATCTGTGTAATTAAAATAAAAAATAAACTATTTACTTATTTCCAAAAAAATTTCGCGGATCAATAATTATTGTTCAATCTAAAACATGGTAGATCTAAAAAACGTTATTGAAAAATGTGTACAAAATTAAATTTAATAGTAAATATAATACATGTAATGAAACAATTAAATCAATTTGCGGGGGGGGGATTTTTAGGTATGAGGTTGACGAAAGTGGAGCCTAACAGTCAGTAATTTTGTATAACAATTAACGTTATGCTAAATTATTATAAATATAACTTAAAGTTAAGCAAAAGGCAAGAAAATAAGTAGGTCATACAGAACAATGTATATTTGTTAATACCTCTAAGACTTAGGAGTAAGATTGTAGGGTTAGCCAAAATTTTAAGGAGCCAACCTTTCCCTTTATTCGCCTATAATACTGGGCTCAAATAAAACTCAGAAGAGAGAACTGAATTATATAGAAATGTTATTAAAGAAATTTAAAAACTAAATTTTATTTTTTAAATTTGTAGCACACACACACATTCATATGTATACATATATACAGTAATACCCATAACTTACGCTAAAGGTGGGACTGAATGATAACCGCGTTCGAGCGAGTAAGGATATAACTTCGCCTATAGATACATATAAATTATTTTAAGTTGTAAGGGAAAGAAAATAATAATTTCAAAAAAAAAGAAAAATAAAATCTTACAAGGAGAGGGCGCGACTAAGAAAATTCATTTGGGATCGAGACATGGTGTAATAGTAGTACTCCTTTAGGGTGTTCCCCCTCAATGTAATTCCGCCGAATGGCCAGTGAATTCGGAGAAATCAACGCTCGAAATTCATGCTTAGCTTTTATACAATTAAATTTTAATTTTCCACAACGAGTTCGTAGCTTGATTGGTAAATCGAATTCTCACAATGCGCGAGGTCTGGGTTCGATTCCACGCTATCAACTTTTTTTCTTCAATTCGTTGAATTATTTGTTTTAATTAAATAAATTTATTTATGAAAGGTTTATTAAATATTACATAATATTTTACAAAAGAATTAGTAACAAATAGTTTTATAATGGGAAATACAATATACTATAAATAAAATATAATACATAATATAAAGTAATTTATAAAATATATTATTATTAAATTAATTTTTTATAATGAAAAATATGTCTTTTTTATGTATATATTATTAATTCAACTATTTTATAATTTTATAAAATATTTAATAGGTCCTTTTTAAATAAAGTTATTTAAATTCAAAAAGTTAATTTAAATAATTTTTATAAATTTATTTAAATAATTTCTATAATAAATTAATAATAATTAATAATAATTTCAATAATAAATCTTAATTTTAATAATAAACAATAATTCAATAATTAATAAGAAATTAATAATAATTTTAATTACAAATTACTAATGGTTTTAATTATAAATTAATAATATTTCTTATTAATACTAATGCTTAATAACAATTAATTAATTATAATAAATAGTAAATAATTAGTTAATTTTAACAAATAATAATTAATTTACTTATTTTAATTATTAATAATTTGCATTAATAATTGTTTTAAATATTTTTATTTAATAACTTTTTTAACATTTTAATTAATAATAATTTTAAACGTTTTTAATTATTAATAATTTTAAATATTTTAATTAATATTAATTTTAAATAATTTTGCTAATAACTAATTTAAGTTATATATTTTTAATTTTTTTTACTTTATAAAATATAAAATAATTACAAAAAATATCATTTAATATTTGATAAACCTTTCATAAATAAATTTGTTCAATTTAAAAAGTAATTAAATGAGAATTGAAGAAAAAAAAGTTGATTGCGTGGAATCGAAACCAGACCTTGCACATTGTAAACAGACGATTTACCAATCAAGCTACGAACTCGTTGCGAAAAATTAAAATTTAATTGTATAAAAGCTAAGCATGAATTTCGAAGGGTGATTTCTCCGAATTGCCTGGCCATTCGGCGGAATTACATTGAGGGGTGAACTTCCTAAAGGAGTACTACTATTACACCAAGTCTCGATCCCAAATGAATTTCTTTAGTCGTGCCCTCTCCTTGTTAGATGAATACAAAATCGCAAACGAAAGTTATTTTGAAGTAGGAGGTTTCATAAAATCTAAAAATCTGCCGACTCACTGAATTTTCCCCTCAAAATTTCCTTGTAGCATGATAATAATTTTTTTATTTTTTGTCTTGTTGAGAGAAATACACTCTTCGGTAAAATCTGCATTTTCTAAAATTTGTAATTCTTTTCAATTAAACTGAAGTCTTTTGTTAAATGTCCAAACGTCATTCGATCTTCTGATTGAACTGGGTCTAAGGACAAGTTCTACAACGTCTTGCTATTGCTCCTCCATTTATGAGCTCATCAATTATTAGCTCCTAATTGTGGGAACCCTGCAATTTTTGAATATCATCACTATCCACTTTTAAATTTATTTGCCTGGCAAGAACGGCAACTTTTTTTTTCAATCACATTACAGATTTCATAAGACTCTAGCTCTGATTTCGCCTGAGATTCAGTGATGGAAGGGGAAAGGGTGAGTCAGTCTCGACGAGATTTGAAAATCGCGTAACTCCGGGTTCGCGTAAGTCAGGGTAGCGTAAGGTAAGAAATAACTGTATATCCATGCAAATGAGGGAAGCAAATTGAGAAAAAAAACTATTCTGTAAATGTGAAATCAAGTGAAAAGTGTATCCAAATGTGATACGGAGCCCATTATGTAAATAATTTGTTCATGGTAAAAATTGAACAGCAGAGAATAAACGTGTCTTAAGGCGCATATCTTTTTTTTTTCTTGTTTTTCTTTGTTCAGCAAAACTAAGCGTGAAAATAGGAATATTCCATTATAAAAGAGTGAAATAAAAACACTAAAGATTTAAATTTAATTAAAAAACATACCAGTCCATAAATATATATAATGCATGAATTCTCTTAAAATATATATATTAGGCAGTGGTGCACACAAGGGGGTGTCCTGGGGGTCTAGACACTCCCATAGCCCTTGATTTTTTTCCGATTGGTTGTAATCCTATGTATATATCACGTAAAATTTAATTATGTATTTGTTATTAATAATTAATTTTATTAATTTATTCTAATATTTATTCAATAATTAATTTTGTATTGTTTTTTTTCCCGAAAATCGACAAAATCTAAAGAATATGTTGGGCGGCGCATTGGAGCATGATACCAAAATGGTGGACTTTCGACCATGCCCCCCTCTTGAAATTTTTGTGTGCGCTACTGATATTGGGTGGAGAGAAATAAAAATATAAATGTGTTAAATAATTTTTTAGAATATTTAGTACGCATGTTTTAGTGTGTTTAGATAATGTACGAATGCATATATTCTGTAAATTTACAAAAGAATTTGAAAAACATTAAAGAATTGATACACATACAGTTAACTCCAGAGTTATGTCTTAAGAGAAGTCAGTTTGGAAAGGTTTTTCTATACTAATCTTTTTGAAGGGAAAATCATCTTTATCTGCTTAGAATTTTTGAAAATACTTATGTAATAATGGCCCCAGTGCGGTTAAAATAATGTTCTTTTTATAAGACTTCTAATTCACAGAAATAATATTTTGTCCCACTAGTTCAGTAAATTCACGTAAAATAATCCGATCCGAAATGAATTCCTGTTTTAACAATTGACTAAAAATTTGCTGTTTTTTTTTTACTTACTCACTTTTCACTTTTGCGTTTCAAAATCGATATTTTAAAATAATTTCTTACCATTTGAACTCTTCGGAGGAAAGATTTTTTTTATAGGTTAAGATAACCATTTTCGAACAGTCAAGCTCAAAAGACCGTGAAAACAACAATGAAAAAGCAAATTGAAAATGAAAAAAAAAGAAAAAAAAAACTAAATCGACCGAAAGTGTCACATGACTGACGAACGAATAGGAAGAATGCATCGCAAACTTCAAAACAATAAAAAACAAAAAACAAAACGCAAAAAGTTAGGTAGAAAATAACAAACAAATAAAAATAAAGGTAGCGTTGAAGTATGAGGTCGAGCAGGTAGGGGGAAGGGGAAGTGAAGTGACAGACAGCCGTGCCGGTAATACTGCTGTACAGCAGGTGGGATTCTTTTCTACTTCCACAACTTTTCGACCAGTTAGTTCGTTTAGAACTTCAACGGCAAGCAGTTGGTTTAGAGCGTTCCTATTACACAAGAGAAGTCAAAGCAAGGTAAGAAGATTTGAGCAGTCGCTTCCTTTCATTGTTTTCCCTAATGTTAAATATTGGTTTTCCTGTATGATATTTGTATTCTGAGCAAGTAATGATTTAACGGAATACCGGTGGATTACTCAAACTAATTGTTTTTGTGATTTGGATAGGTGAAAGAGAGATAGAATGTTTTAATGTTTTTGTTTACGGTAGGGCGTTTGGTTTTAACGGAAGTAGGTGGAATGTGACATTCAAAGTTTCAGGAATAAAGGAATGGTAAAATTAATTGTATACGTACATGAGAACGTTATTTCCATCCATTAATATTTAGTTCCTTAAAGATATTTTTCAAACCTATAAAATATTTCTTTTAACTGACAAGTAGTTTATAAACATTTGAACATTTTAAAAAAGTATATCTTCTTAAAAGTCTCTCTAATATGTTGTGAGTAAAATATATACTTAATAAAGTATATTATTCTATATATTTCAAGTTAAGACATGGTTTAGTTTAACCAATTCTAATATGCATTTTGAAGTAACATATTTAAATGTATTATTTTGACATTATCATTCAGTTTTTCAAGATTATGTTTTTAATTTCATTTTAATCTTTGATCTATTTATAATAGTTATGTCAAAAAAGTTTCGTAAAAATCTTAATCTGTTTTTCTCAGTTCTTCATATTTTTATCGATTTTTTCAAGGTTATTTATAACAGATATTTCAAATTCAAACTGATAAATGTTATACGGTTTGTCATCACTTTATTTTACTGCCACGTTTCTTTGAAGTCAAAGTTATGATTTAATATCTGGAAAAAGAGCTTCTTTCCAATGTACTACAAAATATATCGGTGAGAAGTATAGCATCCAAATATTTATTTTGAAAATTTAACTGTCTGTACGTTTATACTGTGAGATATTGCCTTGATTTTCGTTTTCTAAGTAGATATACAGCGCGATAGATACTGTATTTGTAAAATTCCAAAAATTTAGGAAATGCAATATACCGTACTTTTATTATGAATATAAATACTTTCAAAGTAAATTAACCTAGAACCTTTGAGGTATTTAAAATATTAGTGTCCTTAAAACTATTTCGTTTGAAATTCAGAAGTTTTACTATGAAAATTAACTAATAGTGAAATCGATATAATGCAAAAGGTAATAGAAGTGTGTTAAATTTAAAGTGAATTAAGGATTTACGAGTATAAATTGTTAATTTCAAAACATATAACTGCATAATTTCTCTTCGAGTTTTAATGTAATAGTTATGCTTAATATATATAATTTACATTTTAATTAAAAAAATGTTTATTTCAGTAAAAGTAATCAAACTTCTATTTGCGTATTTTTGCATAATACCTCTAAAATCATGTTAAAGAACTTGACAGTTAATGGGTTTTTTGTGAATTCGTACTTATGGATGAAAAACCATGCGTGTTTATAAGTACAAAATTTGATGCGGAAATTTAAATTCCTTTGTAATTTACTTGAATGGAATGAAGGAAAATAGCATTCTCTTCAACGATAATAAAAGTTTTTGAAAACAATAATCTTAGAAGAATAATTCACAATCACGATTCGTGATGATGAAAAGAAACTTAGGGTGATTATGTTTAAAAGTAGAATATTCGTGCTGTTTTGACAGCAATTATGTATACAATAGATGCGCATGCTTCTTGAAACAAGAATGCAAGCTGGACAAATCAAAACTTTTCCCTTACAGTTGAATACACGCAAAAATACGGACCATTGCAGGTGGGGAGGGAGGGGATCTCACTGAGATCACGAACTTATGGTAGAATTTTTTAAGACATTCCAGACTCATCTTTTTTATAGAAATTACTAATATTCTGTACAAAATCAAAGCATTATTCTTTGATACTTGAACTTGTACTTCGAGTAAATTTTTGCACGTAAATTAGGCTAAAAGTGTAGTAAAAATACATGATTAACCATTATATTTTCCATATCGGGATATCATGAATATTTTAAGCCATCTGTGCACAATACCAAAAAAAATTGTATTTTTACACCTCTATCTATCGAATTGTTGAGTTTTCTTGCCACATTAAAGTAAATTAACTCGAGATTCGGTAAATATCAATATATCTATGTGTTTTTTAAATTTCGTATAAAAATATTATACCCTAGTATTTTACAAAAAAAAGAGGGAGGTGGGGATAGTTTCTATAACTCACACATTCAAGAGATAGTTGAAATGTGTTAACTTTTTAATTAAAAATGTATCCAAAATAGAAAAATTATTCAATTCAAAATATTATTTCCGCCTTTGTGAAAAAAATGCATAAAAAATATTTTTATATTGATCTTCAAATTTGTGAAGGTCATCAAAGAACCAAACGATAGATAGAAGTCAGTAGTTCATTTATTAAAATAAAAATAAAAAAGTCAACTCAATTTGTAGCTTTGTGACAGACAGACACTTAATACCTAGTTTTATAAAATGGTGCATAAAAATTTATTTTCGAAAAGAAATATGCTTCCTGTAAAAATTCCACAGTATTTAGAATCCCAAGAAAATTGTTGGAAATAAAAATGACACATTCTAAACTTAGAAAATACAATCCTTAGAGTTTTGTAATTACAAAATAGTTTAACAACTATAGAGTGAAATATCCATACACCCAAAGTATAATTTTTATTATTTTTTTCTAAATTAATTCTTATTTTCGTATTTATATTCGCTATTTATGATTAGAGTTATAATAAGTTATTTCCAGATTTTATGGTAACAAACATAGTTTTTTATTATTAAGTAAATTTGCACGAGACGCTATGATATTACTATTTTAAGGCAAAACATGCTCTTCTTACTATTTTAAACTGATAATAAATTTTCAAAAGCGAAGTCAACTATTAATTCAAACGTTATTTGTCAAATAATAGTGACTAATCTTTTATTCTTGTTGACAATTTACAAATATAGCTGTATAATAGATATTAAGAATCCTCATAAATGAAAATTATTGAACAAAATAAAACTATAATCTATAATTTCTTTAAAGAAAAGAAAACTTTCACTTATTGCTAAAAACAAACTTGAAAAATAAAAAAAAGGCATAAAGTCATTGAAAAATTATTTGATTTACTTCCAGTTGTATAAATAGAAATCTGCTGGGTATCAGTTCAACATGTTTTCAGTACGTGATTTCGTTTGAAAACATTTCTCGTAATGGGATTGTTTGGGGTTCATCTTTTCTCTTATGAATCATAATCTCTGTCAACTTGTTTCGAAGATTTTCTTAAATCTCTTCAAAGTAAATGAACTGAGTCGTTAGATAATAAGAAATATCTCAAAGATAGAGCGTATCGAAGGAACTAATAACATAATGGTAAATAAAAATTGGAATGAGCTTGGCATCCAAAATGTATCGATAAAAGATTTAGTCCTTTCGGCACAAATTGAGTTATTTGGGATGTGATTTATCTAAATTGAACTTGGAGTTGCCTAAAGAGAGAGGATTAACATTCACTCAACTATACTAACTCATTTCTACTCAACTTTAAGCAAAGGTATGTGTCTATGCATTTGATGAATATATTTACAAGTTTCGAAATATCGTACACATTGGTTTTATCATTTAGTGAATACTTTGAACTATAACTTCCTATTAGATGCAGCATATCATTAGAAATTGAATCTATATTTGTACAGTACTTATAAATTAATAAATAAGGAGAAAAATGTAAATAAAAATTATACAGAATAATGTTCGAACCAAATTTTCATAAATCGAACTATCCCAGAGCTCAATTGCCCTAGGAAATTGTCGTCTACAGTAACAAGACTCCGTACGGGTTATTTCAAAGGTATGAAAAATATCTCCCGATAATTTCCGATCTTATCCCATATGCAGAAATTTTCCCCAAACCCAATTAATACCAGACTATATTTTTGACTGCAAGGCCATCCTTGCATCTCTTTTTAAACTTGATGTCTTACCACAGAACATTTTTTATAGTTCTCAAGATTAGACCTGACTTCACTTGTTGTTGGGGTTTTGGACCAATGTAGAAATACTCTAAATCCATAGACAAGACAAGAAGAAGAATATTTTATCCTAAAATATATAACTACTTAAAAAGTTTGAAACTACTATTTCAAACATGGGAATTTTAAAAACCTGAAAAATATGTTCACAATAACTTTATAACTGAAAACTTAATACGTTATTAAATTCGAAGGTAATTATAGTAGTATTATAGTAGTCTGATAGTATTTCTTTTTAGAACGAAAAGAAATTAGATAATAATATTGATAGTAAGCAAAATTAATCACAAGGAAAGATTTTACTGTATCTATAATAGTCTATAATCGGAATAAATGATTGATATGCAGTAAATTGGAGCTAAAGAACTTTGGATTTCAAAATAATACTTGATTCCTGAAAGAAAAGGAGCAAAAAATATATAAATGATTTTGTGTGTATTTCAAAATGAAAGGATATAAAAATTAAAAATATACATCTAAGCAATAAATTACAAAATAAGCATTTTCATATATTAACTATAGACTCTGCCTTAATACTTATTCAATATATTTATCTTCGCAAAAATTTTAAGCAATTAATCAGTCTTTATTTTTAAGGTGCAATGTACATACATATCAATATTACTTAAATTACTCCAGTTTTGATGGTATTCTTTGTATGCAACTTTTTAAACTTCTCATAAGAAATTATAAATGCTTTAATATTTTTCAAAAGAATAATATGTCATGACAATATAGCATTTTATTCGAAATTAATAATAAATTACTTAAAATGTGTTATAACTTGCCTAAAATAGCTAATATGAGGATGATAAAGGAAGATATGAACTGACTAAAAACGTGGGGTACTCGTATTGAATTATAGTAATTTTTCAATTCATTTATGACTATCTTCTTTTAATTTTTTTTTACCATTGCATCATTATTATTTTCAGTTCAAAACACTCCAGAAGTAAATACTGAGACCTTAAATTGAACATAAAGTTAGTATTCAGTGAGAATTATATTTTGAAAAAAATTTAGGTAAGATAAAAAAAAATAGATCAACTAAGCTCTATACTTGGACATTCGATTAGATCTTCATACACTGTTCTCAGTCCCCAAAAAAACTTAATCGATGTTTCAGGTTACCAATTGAAAATCTATCAACAGCTTTTTTTTTGAAATAGCAAAATGCAAAACTATTCCGGGACACTACTTTGAGCCATTACAATTACACTCCACACTCATTGTTAATTTGGAATGTTAGCCAAACTGATCTCACCATCGGAGCAGACGAAACAAAAACAAAATCTAAGAGAGCCATATCCTCTCTCTCTTTGAATAAAGGTTTCACCTGATATTTCTTTTTATCTGAATAACCATCGGGGATCCAAGCGAACTCTGCAGAAAACGATACGCACTGATGCCTAACAAGTCTTGTTGGTGAGAACGAAGAGGCTCCTTAACAAATCAGCACGCATGAACGATTTCAGATATGGTTATAACTGTTTTTACCTTTTGCCAAAGCACCGTAAACTCTTCAAGTCGCCTAGTTGAAGGCAATGGCGACACGCTGAGAACGTTGGGTCATGAGGTGGCAGGATCTTTGACGATTTGCTGTTTCGTAATTAGTGTGATTTTACTTCAAATTGAGAAATACTCATAGATATTGCTCTTCATTTTTGGAATGAGTCACGATTTTTAATTCTACTTCCTCCATTATTCTTCTAAACGACTGAAGCTGTCTTAAATTGAATTCCTTAATGCTCTTTTTTATTAAATGCAAGGTACTTAAAGAGACTGGGGAGTAATCGCTGTAAGAACATCTCTTTCAGAATCTATATTTTTAATGCGCGTGGCCAGCTGTAAAAACATATACACCACGGGAGGCTAATGGTTTGGTCTATGTAGTAGACAAGTTAGGTGTTTTTCCAGTTACCTTTATTTTGTTACTTAATACATCAGTAAAAAAAGGTTTTTTGAGATGGATATGCCTTTCAAAAACATAGCTTTCATCATTTACAAATAGGGAAGGCTTTGGTAATATGAAATTTCACTGAAACTCAAATGCACTGATGAACATGAATGGCAGATTTTATTTGTGGAGAAATTATGCTATAAATAAACATTTTATGTAGTTATGTTTCCTCAGAAAGTAATACCTCTTTAGCGATAAGTGAAATATTTTATAATCAATTTAAATATGATTTTATTCACTTACATTATTTTCTCGTCCACTTAAAGACTCTTATAATTTAATACAGTATTTAAAAAAACTTATAAAACACTTTTGTTAAATAATTTTGTTCTTTTTTTAAAAAAATGTATTTCAATTGTAATTACACATAAGAATTGGTTCCAATATACATATGATCCCTGGTGTATTTGCACGAGAAAGTAATGTAAAGCCTGTGGCCTTTTAGACCTTCAAATGACCTTCCTTGAATTCAAATTTGTAGCAAGGGTTCAATTTATTTTATTTATTTAGCTTTGGAATTATTTTATTTCTTTTATAAAATAGTATTACTTGATTATCATCAGCAATGAAGTTTTGCTGAATTCCTATCATGTATAATTTGTGCATTATTTATATAAAAATCTTCTAAACAATATATGGCATGATATTGCTCTATTACACTACATGTAATATAACAATGTATTCTCTATTGCAATACATGTAATATAATAATGTATTCTCTATTGCAATACATGTAATATAATAATGTATTCTCTATTGCAATACATGTAATATAATAATGTATTCTCTATTGCAATACATGTAATATAATAATGTATTCTCTATTGCAATACATGTAATATAATAATGTATTCTCTATTGCAATACATGTAATATAATAATGTATTATCTATTGCAATACATGTAATATAATAATGTATTCTCTATTGCAATACATGTACATACAATACAATAATGTATACTCTCATTTCAAACATATTTTTACAGTAAAATTAAAGTTTGAAAAGTTTGAAACTTGATCATATCGTAATAAGATTGTTTTTTTATAAATAAGCACTTGAACTAAATTTTCTTGAACTCTGGCTTGTTAGATTCTAGTTAGTTTTGAGTCTAATCTGTTTGCGGATGAATTAAATGCCAATTTAAAAGGTTCTCAAATGCCGTTGCTTATTTATATAAGCAATAATGAAGTTATCCTCTTTGATATCATAAAGTTGACACTTCAGAGAACAGAGGTTATTTCTAAATGAGGGTTTTACGTGTTCTTTTTCTTGAATTATTGAATTTAGGAACTGTTAATTTCCGCTGTTTATTGTTTGAAATTCTTTTAACTCAGTGAAGGCCTTGGCACGTATTAGTGTGCAGAAGACTTCCAAAACAATAATAATCGAAATCCACCTCATAATTTTGTTACAATAAAAGAAAATTCGTATAAATAACTAAACCTAAGCTCATATGTCATCCAAAAAAAGCAGGTAAATTAATTTTAACTTTCAACGAATGACAGCTATTTTGATGAATAAAAAATATTAGCCTTCATTTTCTCCTTTTCCCCCAAATTGTTTCGTCAACAGGTGAAATTTTCAACAGACATGGCGGATATGATTCAACAGGATTATTACCAAATTCATTCACATTCGAAGCACGGATGATGCTGAAATAGGCGAACCACCAGATTAAGTTTTGCTGACCTTGTTTGTTCTGAGCTCACTTACTTCGTTTTTTTTTGTAGAATTATTTAGAGATAATGTTAGCTTAAGGAAAATGCTTTTGGAAATACTCACCATTATCGGATTTGAAAAGTATTGGACACCCTACTCTTTTTTTTACATGATAGATACTTCTCTTAGAAAACTGTTTAAAAAAATCGCGTAAAAAATACATGCGACATATGTTTAATTGAGGGATATCTTCCACAAATTTAAAAAAATCGTATAAAATGCAAAAATTATACATCTTTCCCTAAGAAACCCTGCAAAAAATTAATAATGAAATCCATGTAACATATTTATAAAACTAAAACACTTCATTTTTATTACAAATAAAAAAAAATGTAATTAGTGTACAGTGAAAATTCAATCTATAAGGACATACAATATATAAAAATTCAAGTTGAAATTAAGAAAAAAACTTCTAACTAACAACTATTTATTGCTACTTGATAACAAACGTCCACGTTTATTACGAAGTAAATCAATGCTACCTTTTTTATAGTAAAAAAAATTATCATCAGAACAGAAGTTATAGCGGAAATTTCACAATCGAATTGAAACAAAACTTAATAAGAATTTCAACTTTTACAGTTTTAATATTTGAAATTATTTTTTTGCATCCTACGAACTGAACACTTAAACACAAAATACAGTTATACTGAAGAACAAAATGTTGTGCTCAAGTTCAAGTACAACCAAATGAAGAAAAAAGTTATTATAAAATTCGGGTATTCCCAGTGTGGGGGCATAAGCCGACAGTCTTTTGATTACTGTCAAAATTAGAATTATAAAAGAATTTTGTGTGTGTGCGTGCATATATATGTATATATAACTATTTTTAAGCTTTTACTTAGAGAACGTTACAATGAAACTACTTACAACACTTAAGGAATAAGTACATTGCAAAACTCAGGGAAAATAACGATAAAATGTATTGAATGTGGTGAAATACGTTTTTAATATCAACTATTTACTGGCGATATTTTTTTCTCTATGCGCGATCACACTTATACTAACTTACATTCGTAGAGTTCATTTTCATGTAATTATTTTTTAAAAAACTTAATAAACAGCTTTAATTTTCTGTTACAATAAATAGCAAAGAATTAAAGCGTTTATATGGGGGAGGGTATAAAAATAATTTGCTCCAATAAAGCTGTAAAATCTCTAAGCTGAAAAAAAACATAAATTCATTTAATAAACATTTATGGAATGATGAGGACATAGAAAAAAATTGTCAAAGTTTGGTCAATAACTTGGGAAAAAAGTTGAAAGCTAAAAAATTAGGGGGGGAAATGTGTACTTAATGTTTGAAAAACCTTATATGGCTAAATAAATTTTTTTCGGTTCTCGGTTTATTGTAGACAAAAGAATGATGTATTAACATTTTCCAAGTAATAATGAACACATAGCCTTCAATTTCTCTTCTTGAAAACACTACTACATTCCCACAATTCTAAACATTTTAGGTTGCTACTTTCGCATTCAAAAACTGTTCATGAAATTACGTCACATTTTTAGATATGTATTTTGTGATCATCTGTTCTTAAAAGACGGCAATAAGCGTTTGCATTAATTTCTGGAAACTTAAGGTCAAGTTAAATAAATAACCGTTGATTTTAAATAATAAAAACAGGCACATCTTGTCAAACTAGTGTAACATAATTAAATTTGTTTTAATTAACTTTACAGAAATAATTTTTAATATACCGAGACATCTCACAAAATGTATTTCAGCAGACTGTTTCCTCCTACATTTTATCACAGTATTCTGGAAATCTATATATTTTGTGGAAGCCTGGCGGCACCACACCTACTCACTTGCTTCGGTTTCACCGGGGCATGGCATTAAAAGAAAAAAAGTACGAAAGATACCTGTTTGGCCTTGTACCTGTATCTGCAGGACAGCACATATGCTGTCGTTGGATTTTGCCTACTACACCGGTTTTGGCTGGTAGACATATTTGTTGATTTCGATTTTATTTTTGAACGTTTGCTCGATATTTCCGTAAGATTTATGTAATTGATATTTTTCCCAGTTTTCCCTCTCGCTTTTCATTGTTTCATTTCCCTTATTGTTCGTTTATTTTATGAGCTGTAAAGCAGTTGTTTACCTTGGCCTTATCTCTTATATCTTAATTATTCGAATGTTATTAATTGCAATGGCAATAGAATTCAGAGATTATATACTTTATAAGAGTTATTTACTTAAATTAAATTTATTTAAAAATATTACTAAGTACAGGAGTTATATCTTTTGACTTATCTTCGTATTACTTTTAATATAACACATTTTTTTTCATTATGACATTGAAACATATTTAATTTAAATATTTTAAATCCTTATTTTTTTATACGTGACTTTGAAAAGGAAATTCATTAAACCCAATTGCAATTAATTTATTTATTTTCTTTTCAATTCCGTTTAATATCAAATATGAAAATTTTCAAGGATATTTCTTGGTACTATTCTTAAAATCCTTCGGGGTGTGTTGGAGAGTTTATATTTCTTTATCCAGAATATGTATATAATTACTCATGCAACCATGAAGTTTACAATGAAACTAAGCGTTTTAATTCTTCATGCCTTGGAAATTTTTTAAAGAATTTAGAATTGAATAAATTAACCTTTTAACTATGAGTTAGAGTTGTTTTAAACAATATTTAAGTATCTTCCTTTAACAATATTCTTCATTTTTATTTGACAGTTACGGAAAAAAATCTCGAATTAGACAAGTTTGCAAAATTATTTGCTTTATTCAAATATATATTTGTTTATTTTTTAAAAAAGAGAATTTTCAGCAACAAGTATAACTATAATTAATAATCCCTTTATCAATAAACTCTATGTATTATAAGTTCTTCTCATATCATTTATATCCATTTATTTTGCTCGTGATCATTCTAATAAAGTGCATTCATTGCATTTAATATACAAGAAAACTCATTAATAGGATGTAATAAATTTGAACCTTAATAGAAAATATTATTGCGCACATTTTACGTGAAATATTTTATCATTCTATGAACCATGTAAAAACGAAATTAAGTCTGATGAAATATTTACAGTTATTTAGTAATTAATTTAATACAGTAGAAAAAGAAAATTGACTTATTATTTGCAAATTTAAGAAATATTGTTCGCAGAAAAGTGTAGTACCCCGACAATAATTCTAGAAAAAGAAAGAGTTGCGTTTAGCTTATTTTTACAAAAATTTTCGTCAGGATTATGCAAAGGTAAGAGTTACGTCAACTTCTTCCAATAATCAACAGCTTTTGATAATATCAGGTATTTTTTGACACTTAACTTCTTTTCTTTATTGATTAGCTTTACATGAAGAAAAAAGTATTTTGTATGAATAACTTTTTAGTTATATTTAATACACTAAAAATAAACATAACTGACCTCAAAATAATTCATTTGTATAGAACATTCATACATGAGCTTATTTTATCAGTAAAAAGTAGTACAGTACAGTCCCGCTAATCCGAACACGGCTAATCCGAACATCCGGTTAATCCGAACGGCTCCGCGGAAAAAAATTTATAATTTTAAGGACGAAAATCGGTGAATATTTCAATATAAAACAGTATAAACCTTAATTAATTATAAACAGTATAAAATTTAATATTCACGCACTGTACATCAAGTTATGGTACAAATTTTAAAATGGAATAAACTACAGAACAGAACCACTAATGTTTAGTATGAAAAATTGTACAACATAACCCGTACTCCCAGTTCAAATAGTGATTTCGCTGTTACTCCGGCTAATCCGAACAGGGGTCGGTCCGATATTGTTCGGATTATCGGGACTGTACTGTATCTCTTTTTAAAATGAGTTGAATTTAAATTAATGCTTAAAGAGAATAAATAAAAGTAATATTTTCACTAATTAACTAAAATTATAGTCAACAAAAAGTAATACATTCATGTCAAGTATTTAGCCCTCTAAAATATCACGAGTACATTTTTTATGACCAAGATTTAAAAATTAACTTATGTTTCAATCGTTACAATAAAATGTCCTAATCTTGTAGATGATTAGCAATTCAAGTCAGGTTGTCTTACATAAATATTAATCGGACAATTTATTTTTAAGAAGTAAATTGAAGATTTCAGTTATAAAATTAACAATAAACTTAACGTTCTGTTTATACAGAAATTTAAACCTTCTAAAAACCTTAAATTTCTGCACTTATGATTCTAATCATGTTCTAGTCAATATGTTTCAGGCAGTAGTGTAGTGGAGGATATAAGAGCCCCCAGCAAAGTCAGGATTTGGGACCTCCGTGCTTAAATACGTACTTGGCGTCAGTCAGGCTTTGAGCCCCGTAGAATCTTGCCTCCCTCCTCCCTCGCATCGAAGGAGTTTCTGGATATACGTTACGCCATTGATTTCAGGTCTTACAATTTAAAAACATTGTAATATGTGCTTTAAAAATCAAGACTACCCGCATTATTATGAATAAAAAGATCATTATTTAATATAATGTCATAACAACTAAGCGATTTAATTGACCTAACAATCAATACGACAAAATGGTCTTGTATTTCTGATTTCCTCTCTTCCCTGCTCTTTATAATTTCAAACTGCTTTAACAATTTGGATATTACCCCTTTCTCTAAATTAAAAAGATGTTTTTAACAAAATGTAGATTTACAAAATATAAAATACGAGGAAACCATATTTGTACTGAGCTATTTTTAAACTGTTGATCAATCTGAAATACTGAAAATTTAAGTAATGATTTTAGCATATAACATTTACACCCAACCTTTATAAAACATATTCCATTTAAGGTATCCGAACACGTTTTTTAGGACTCAATACCAATAAATACTACTATTTAACTAACAATATTTAAAATAAATTTCCCGAACTGTACAAAAATCACAATTTATAAGTGAAATTTTACCAATATTTCAAAACAATTTTAAAGCAGTTTGAGAGAAAAAATAATAAACAAATATTTCTAAAATTATTACTAAAACAAATTAGATGCTCTTATCTAGAAAGTGTACTAAAATTTTAATGTTTTATTAAAATTTGAAACTTTTAGTGCTGATTGAGTAAACACTATAAAAAAATGTTGCATTCTTTATGTGACCATTATTTAAATAACAAAACATAACTCAAAAAGTATTCATACAATAAGAAATATTTTAGTACATTCTCTACAAAATAACATATAAATATCTGGTTCAAAAAGTTTTATAGAAATACACATTCGTAACATTTTGAGTTATCAGACTCGCCATGATAGATTTTGAGCCATTTAAGGTATCCGACTACGTTCGGAACCGTGATTTTAAAAAAGCGTATAAATGGATAATTTTTATGATATTTAGTGTCAATCAGACTAAAATACATGCATAAAATTATTTTAAGGCGAGTTGGAAACCTCTCTCTCCCTCTATACTGACAATGTTAAATTGGCTGTTTTCGATGTACCTTTTCTCAAAATCTGTTTTATGTGCAT
Organism: Trichonephila clavipes; assembly: GCA_019973935.1. Classification (NCBI taxonomy): domain Eukaryota; kingdom Metazoa; phylum Arthropoda; class Arachnida; order Araneae; family Nephilidae; genus Trichonephila; species Trichonephila clavipes. The sequence goes on from BMAU01018111.1 coordinate 821,739, forward strand.
GCTTGAAATTTTTCATACTATTAAAGTACACCTCTCTCGTTATACTAAAATGAGCTTTTAGCTAATTTTGAATTTTTTAATAAATTATGAAATACTTCATCAGACATTGCGAAATTTAACCCATTTTTTAATTAAAAAATTTGTAAAAATTAAATTTTTGAGTTTTTTACAAAAAGCTCATTTTAGTGTATATTAGACACCATTATAAATGATTCATAAAAAAATTACATACCTGTGTGAACAGTAGTTTCTCAGAAAAGGTACATCGCACATTAAAATTTACATTTTAAGATAAATTGATTTAATGTATGCAGTGAGACTTCTAATGGGCTAGGAAATAAAAAAATAAAAGGCTCAATTTCAAATAAAACATGCATGTTTTGGTTTATATCAGTCGTTACACTTTTAAGCAAAACCAAAGTAATTTGCTTACAATTTTCTCGCCATTTAAATGAGCGTGGCCCAAATTCAACGATTATTTAAAAATAGGTTTTAAGGGCTTCTAAATATCCTAGAGGTTAAAGTAAGGTATTTTCAGAAAGGTTAAAATCTATACAATTTGAAAATGTAAAAATCTCAAATTGTCAAAAAAATAAGATTTTAGCTTTCCAACACCCCTTAAGGACATTTTGACAAAAAAATTATTTATAAACAATATTTTGGCAAAAAATTAACTTAGAATAATCTTTTTTCAAAATATTATCCTTTTGTGAAAAATGCTTTTATTATAATAATATTTTGCGTGTGTATAGCTCAGACCTCTCTACAGAGGCTCAACAAGAATTTTTGAAAAATTCACATTATTTTCAGAGTTACCACCAACTGAAATAATTATTGGCGTTTTTTCTTAAAATTGCTCTCCTCTGTTGTCGTAAAACATGGATAAACCCACTTCTAAGTTATATATTTCAAAAATTCTAGTTGATCCTCTGTACAGAGGTCTAAGCTATATACAGGCAAAATATTATAATAGAAGCACTTTCCACAAAAGGAGAATATTTTGAAAATGGGTTATTCTATGTTCCTTCTTTGTCAAAATATTGTATTTGAATAATTTTTTTTGTCAAAATGTCCTTAAAACAATTTTATACATGAGTTCTAATCTAAGAGACACTAAATATCATGAAAATTATTCATTTATGCACATTTGAAAAATCACGGTTCCGAACGTAGTCGGATACCTTAAATGCCCGTTTCTATTAGATCAAAGACCCACTTCCGGGTTTTCGAACTTTATAAAATTGATTGTAATTTGGCCTCTATTTAGCATAGAAGCAAAATAAAGTATGTTTCGTAAAGCCAAAAGATAGCTCTATTGAATAAAATAAAAACAAAAGTATCTGTCTTGACAGAATCGGCCATTTTCAACATGTTCGGATACCTTAAAAGTATCCCTAAAAAAAGGGTTGCTAGATTTTAAAATCCAAATTTTTTTGTCTTAAATTTCGCAACTTTGTCTTTCAAAAGATAAACTGTTAGGAAGGTTCTAAAGCCCGATCTCTAATAAAAAATCGCATAGTTACACAAAATTATTTTGTAAAGCAAAACAGAAAATTGTTTTTCTTTCAATTTTCTTTTTTTCATACTTGGTTCACGTAATAATAATTCCCAAATAAGAAATTATTATTACAATTGGCTTATGTCAAATCATATCGCTTCCTTCGATTGATAATACAAAAGAACTACTAATTTTTCAGCCACTTATGAGATGTGAAATATAGGATAGCTATTAACCGTTATTATTGACCACTTTCTCTCTTCGGGTTAACCTGCCCACCACAACTGTGCTACTGCGAACCGGAAACGCCCCCTTTCCCTCCCCCACCTGAGCAATCGTTTCCGCTAAAACAACGGCCATTAGCATAAAACCCGAAAACCTATTTTATCGTGTGTACTACGACAGTTCTCTCTTGCGGTAAGATTCATAGAAGCCAGTCACGGAAACCAATAGTAGTTGAGCGGTCGTTGTGCGATTTTACGACGATTGTGTTTGTAATCTAGAGAGAACAGATTCTAGAAATATGAGTAATGAGAGGTCTTTATATGGATGATCTCAAATCCCCATTGGAGGATGGCCCTTCAAATGGTTCTGGTTCTTGACTTTGATGCAAATGTGTGAAAAGTTATTTGTTTTATTATTTAAAAAAAATTTAAGAAGTTTTTGACCTTTTTGTTTTCTCTAGGTTATTAAAAGCATTGTTAAGCTTCCATCGTATTCTGTGTAATTCTAGAAAGGAATTCATTCGTCTTTGGTTGACTCAATGGCTTAAGAATGAACATAATAGCTGTAATGCTGAGTCACTTCAATTCTTATTTTTATTGTGATTTTTCATCTTTACCTTTGATTGATATACATAGATTAATAAATAGAGCTAATAAGGATAAAATAAATTAATGAATAAAAGTTTTAGAAATCATATGTTGATAGATTTTTGATATTCGTCTCGTAGCTCTTTCCCTTCTTTTCATAAAAGGTTGAGACAGCTCTTCCTTAAAAATGCAAATTATTCGTCAGTTTCGTAGGAATTTATGAGCAACATATTTCCTATAAAAAACCCAGAAAAACAAACTATGCTATAATAAAAAGTAATTATTATATAACTAAGACATTGACATAAAGTATTAATTATAGTACTAAGAGACATAAAAAGTTGTCTTACAAAATTAGAAAATTTAATAGTACTCGAACTAGGACACTTCAAAAACTAATTACAAACAATTTACTGAAAAAAGCGTAACGTTTTTCACCTCGGAGTTGCAAAATTGGCCTCCATGTTCCAATAGCATTACGCCGTCCATTTCCTCCCATGCACCCCTAAAATATTGCGGGGTTCTTTCATCTGACATTGAACCGACAACCGATGGCCGGGAGAAAACAACACTTCCAGCTAGCCGAGTGCCATTAGAAGTGTCGAGAGCGACCACCCCCACTCCAACAGAGTAGAGAGGCTGTCATTTTTGAAACACTGGAAAGAATGGTTGTGTTTGCTTCCTCTTTCACAAATAAAATATTCTGTAAAATGGAAAAGTCAACAGTTTGAACAATTTTTAACAACTGCCTCCTTTCTGTAAAAAAAAACTGCTGAAATAATAAATAAATTATTTAATTTTTAACTCTCACGCTACGAATCAATTTTCTCAAACGTCGCAATAGTAATGCAAATCTTCTTATCAGTTCCCTATTTTCAAGAATATCACTTCTGACGTATTAAATAATTTTTAGCTACTCGCGTTTGTATTCGTTTTAGGATTTCGAATGATCGAAACTGATGTGAACAGTTTCTTTGTCTCTGTAATCCATCTGTAAATATGGAACCATGCATAAAAGAAACATACCTTTAAATTATAAAAATGAAGATGAAATAATTTTTTAGTAAAAAGAAAGAAGAAAAAAAGATACTAAATGTCGTGAGTTATTTTTATTTTTCTGTTTAACCAAAAGGGAAAAAAGCTTCCAAAATTTTCAACTTCTAATATCATTTGACAATGAAAATAAAAAATAGGTCTGAATTATATCGTGTAGTTTCAAACAGCCTGGAAATTTTGAATAAAATAATCAGACTCTAAAACTTTAAGGATTCCTATCTTTACAATTCAATAATTCTGAATTTTGATTGGTTGCTTACTTATATCGTATTTCGAAGCCACATCTACTGTTCTGAATTTTGAGATCCATTTCAAAGAATCTTTGAAAGTTTATTTCTAGCATCCCAATGCAAGAGACTTGAAGCGTCATTTAATATAAAATACGTTCTTTAAATGTTATACACATATCTCTTCTTAGTTTATTCAATTCATCACAGTTTGGGATATAAGTAGTTTTGTTCAATGAAAATAAAGTTAAAGTTGAATATGAAGTTGACTTCAGGAAAGTAAATCAATAACATTAGTTACATATTTTAAAAAAAATACTTAATTTTAAGCAAACTGAAGAGCACATGAATTTATTTCAAATTAACGAAAAGAATTTATGTTTTTCTGAAAACGTTACAAAAATATACAAATACAATAAATAAGTTAGTAAAAAAGTGTATTAAAAATTTTCTGCAAGTCAGAGAAAAATGAATAAATATCTGAGCAATCGCTTCTAAGGAATTTCGTTGAAAAGAAAGCAAAATGGAAATAAGGGGGACAGCTTTGAAAGCAAAATGGAAAAAAACTAAAACTTTATGATCAGTGTCAATTGGCTGCTCCACTTGCAAACGATTTCCTCGAGAACAACTTCGAACAGGTGGTTAGCCAACCTTTTCAGAAGGAAAAGGGGGAAATTCGGTTGGGAGGGTAAGTTTCGTTTTTTTTTATTACAATACCAGGACCCACTTTTCAAGGGCTGGATCCGTTTAACAGATGCAGGAGCGGAAATTGACGTAAGGGACAGGTGTGGTGTGGGGAAGTTTTCTGGAAGCACGTTGATCCGTCCAGACTCCCTAAAGTTGAAATAAAAAGACCTGTCAACGGTATAAAAAGAATGACGACGTAAAATTCCATTGATATATATGTATATTAATACATTTATATACATCTCTCTCTGTCTATGTATTTTTATACATAAAGAAGAAAAGCGGTTGCGAGACGTTAAATAGTGTTATAGGTAAATGTGTGTTGAACTGTAAACTTAATGACTTGAAATTTGGCAAGTATGTTCCCCCTACGAAAGGGGTTTGCGTAAATCAACTTCCAAAGGGAGGGATGAGGGGTTAAGGGATGTAATAGATGAACTATTAGACCTACAGAGTTGAAGTTTTGTAAACATATATTATGAGTTTTGAGGAAATCCACTTTATATAGGATTTCTATTGATACCAATAATTTGTATATATATATATAAGTTTATTCTTTTGAATTAAACCAGCAGTTTCGCATGGTACTAATATCTTCATGCACACCTTCTTTAGTTCAGAAAAATAATAATTTAAGAAAAAATGATATTGAATACTTATTAATATTCAAAGACAAGTCAAAATCTTTAATTAAAATTATTATTACGATTACTGTTTCAAACGAGTTTATTTTAAAATTATATAAAAAAAAAGCTGATCTTTGATTTAAAAAATAACTACTAATAGAAAGAAATGTAAGCAGTTGCAGAAAAGTTAGGAATTTTTTATCCCGAAGGATAGCTGAGTTTGAGTTTGAGATTTAATGGCGCAAGGGCCAATTTTGGCCAAATTGCGCCAAACACTCGTTAAAATAAAAAAATGTTTCCTTTAAAACACATAAAAATACTTCCACATATGTATATATATGCATGCATGCATATATAATAGTAAAAGACTAATTAAAAGTACAATTCAAATAAAATATCGAAATCTAATTTTTAAAAGGAAGGTCCTACTTTTTTCGGAAACGTGTTGGAGTTAACGCGCGTAAATATCCTTTAGGATAATTTATAGGATTTTTTTAAGTGTGAAATTAACCGTAGGATCTGTCTCAAGTTCCTCCTCCTCCACTTCATATGTTATCATAGCCTCGTCATGGGTTGCATATTCTATAGGGGCTGCCATTCTAGGTCTATGTGGAGCCATTTTTATTTCAATTTCTGGTTTCTGCACTTTTGGGCGCTTTCTTCTATTTCTTAAATTCCTTTTATACACTGTGGAATTTCAAGTGCATTAGAATGTTCACTATTGGATGTAGTAGGAACAGACTCTGATAAGATTTCAGTTGAAAGCGCATTAAAATTATCAGGAGTTGTAAGAGAACGGGTTTCAGTTTCTAAAGATGAAACAGAAGTATTCAGGTTATTGCCAGGGGAAGTAGTTGTAGTGGTAGTAGGAATGGATATTTTTAATAAAGACTCACATTGTATTGTTGGTATTTCTGCAGATGGGGAAGGAAGTAGATTTTCTTGAGTAGATGAAGATGACGTGGAGACTGTAGACACTGAAGACGAGGTACTAGGCATTGGATTTTTAGAAGATACGGGTTTCAGGCATTGTAAAGGTGGACAGATTATATTTGTTTATATTTGGATCTGTTTGGGTAGTTGTGGATATAGTTGAAGGTTTCAAAGCCTGAGCATACGTTTGGGTTAACTGAGGAACTATTAATTAGTGTGCTTCAAAATAAGATATGTTTTTATTGGTTTTAATTTCTTGTATTTGTTTTTCAATTTTCCATTTTGGGCAAAGTTTGGAATCGGCAGAATGAAGCTGTGAACAGTTAATGCATTTTAGTTCTAGGGTACAATCTGTAGAAGAATGCCCTACAGATGCACACCTAGAGCATGTTAGTTGACCGCGGCAGGAAGTTTGAGAATGATTGAATCTCTGGCATTTAAAGCAGCGCAGAGGATTCGGAATGTATGGGCGAATTTTACAATTAAGGTAACCGGCTTTTATTGTGGTCGGGAGTTTAGGGCTATTGAATGTCAAAATTATGTGTTTAGTTGGAATAATGACAGCATCTTTTTTTAAAGTAATTCTTCTGACCTGAACTACACCCTGGTCTGAAAATCCCTCAAGGATCTCAGCATCAGAAGTGCACAACAGGCCAGGTTCTGAAATGACACCTCGTCAGGTATTCCAAAATTTATGAGGAGTAACTAAAAGGGGAGAGTCTAGAAATGTTTTTGCAGATAGGTAAGATTTTGACTGAATGTTTGATTGTGTCTCTACAAGTAAATCCCCTGATCGCATTTTTTAACCGATTTTGGCTCGCCTCTAGCTTGGAGAGCTTTGAAAATTGCAAAAGGGGATTTTTTTGACATTTCATTGTTAGGCAGTGATAGAATAAAAAAAACGTGCAATACTGGCAGTCTGTTCAATGTTGAGAGTTGTGGGTAAAACAAGGCCTTTACCCGGGCACAGCATATTCGGATCCATAAGTACGCGTAAATAACTTCGTCCTGGAGTGCCTCCACCCACCACGGAGTCCAACAAGGGAGGCAGTGTGCCGGTCATCTGGCAAAAACCAGGCACGGCGCTTACCTGGAGTACACCCAGAATATAGTACTACAGCATCAGGGCGAGGATCCAACGGGTAAACCCGACACCCCTTATCTGCAGCACTAACCCTGCGGCAGTGTCTCTTCGGGGACACCGAAGAGAGGTACCACCAGCCGATGGACAGGAGCGGGCTCACTCCTGCCTCCCGTCTACAGCGAAGCGTGGGCTAAAGGTATTCCCAGGACACCATTTTCCTCCTTACGGGACGCTGCACACGGCAAACATGCGGGTTGGAAAACCAACGGTGTTAGTCGAACACAAATAAAGCAACAAAAATCAAAAGATTTAAAGAAATATACGAAAAACAAACTAAATTAACGCAACACAAAATATAAACCAAAATATGTTAATAAAAAATAGCAAGTTTTTTCAGTAGAAAAAACTAAATTTGAACAATGTTCATTTTGTAAAATGGATCTGTGGTCTGGACGGGAAAAGAAGAAATGGGATGACAAGATGAGGGTCAAAAATAGAGAAGGATCACTAGGGTACCCGGGTTCGTGAAGCCCGTGTTTACCAAAGATGGTGAACCCCTTGGGGAAATAGAAAAAGATCACTAGGGCACCTCGGGATCGTGAAACCCGTACTCGCCTAAAGAAGGTGACCCCCCTGAGGAGCCCGAAGGATAGCACACGGTTTACAAGAAGTAGATTCTTCATCATAGCGCTATATAAATATGCATTGAGAAATAATATTTTGTAATCGATGTAATAATATTTTGCTATAGTATATCATTTTAGTCCCTCATAATCAATTAAAATGGTTTCTTAGAGGGTTCCATCTCCACAATTAGCATGAAAATTTATGAATCCATAACAATTGTTAATCAAAGACTAAAAGGCCAATGAATTAATACTGGTGTGAAAAATTTATTTTGATATTCAAATTCTAAGTCACTCTTTGCTTGAAATTTTATTGTATCACTTACGATTTAGATGAAGGGGGAGGGGGATAAAAGCAACAAAATCTACAAACCAGCAATACTTATCTAAATAATTAGATCGAATCTAACACCCATCACTCTCAAGAAAGAAGATTTACAAGAATTCCTTGTTTTTCTTTGATCGAATAAAATGATGCAAATGATGACAAAACGCGTGGAAAAAAAATGCACCTTCATAATGTGCAGCCGTTATGCACTATTTGCCGACTTCACGTTGACGATATTCGATCGTTTACATTCTAAGAGTCGAGCTAAATCGAATTCGATAGAGATTTCCACACTCTAGTGATGTAGATCGAATCAAGAAAGAAGAATATTCGCATTCAACTCAGTAACGCTCCAAGAAATATGGATCAAATACGTAAGCTGAAATTTATATTCAGAAATATATTACTCTACCTTAAAGTTATTGGTACATTTTCCCTCAGGTTCATGAATTGTATAACTGGCTATTATTTTTCAAGAATCGGAACAGATTTTTTTTTCGAAATTATGGAAGAAAAAAAATAGTTTTCAACCACAGTGCTTCTCCTTAAAAAAATGTAATGTTTAATTTGAATTAAGCTCATAAATGCTTCATAAAAAAAAAGATAATTGAGATGTGTCATCATTATAACTAATGAATACTTTAATCATTTTTCAAGTTTCCAAATGCTAAACGCAAACCCAAAATAATAATTTCTATATCTTTCTTACATTTTATCATGATTTAATTCCTAATGTAAATTTCCTTACTGTGTGTTATAAAAAAGTACATGAGTGCAGTGACGCACACAAGGGGGGGGGTCCGGACTCCCCCCAAAGCCCTTGATTTTTTTCTCGATTGATTATAATTCTAAGTACATAGTACGTAAAATTTAATTAATTACTTGTTACTAATGATTAATTTTATTAATTAATGCTAATTATTTATTCAAAAATTAGTTTTTTACTGTGATTTGTTCCCGAAAATCGACAAAATCAAAAGGAGCATGATACAAGAATGGTGAACTTTTGACCCCAGACCCCCCTTAAAAAATTCCTGTGTGCGCTACTGCATGAGTGTAATGTACACTTTAATGTTGCATGCACTACTTGTTCTCGCTCTGATATTTATCATATTTTAAAAGGTAACTTGATATTTCAGTTGCGTGGGTAAAAAGAAAAATTATGCTAATTTGTTTCCCACGTAAATGTAATTTCACGTTTCTGATATGTCTCAGATTTGAAATAAAGTAATATGATTTTATTTACAGACATTATTGCATTTATAATGAGTTTAAGTAGGTAATATTCAATTGACATTACTTCATGCCGCATTTTTTTCTAAATTAATAATTTAAGCACGTGCTTCGTATAATTAATTATTGATAAATTAAAATATCGTCAGCAGTAATTTTTTTTCGGTAATTGACGATTATTATTAATTATACGAGAAAAATAATTTTGTATCGGTACTTTAAGCGAGATAACTTGTGAAAACAAGAAGATTAGCAATAAAAACTTCAGTAATATGAGCTTTTAATATTTACAATGACACTGCTAGTTTCATCTGAAAAGATAGCTTTTATTACGCGATTCTTATTACGGAGGAAAATGTGGACTATTCTTATCTACTTCAATTCAAGGTTTCAACTGTTTTTTTAGATAGCTGTTGGTTTTTTAGACGTTCTTAATCGCTCATTTAAAACTGTCCTAATAGCTCGAAAATATTAACAAATGTTTCAAATGAGTACCACGAAGAAAACTAATTTCAAAAAGTTTTTATTAAATAATACAAATAAATCGCAATAAGATAATACAATAAAAATAAGAAATTAGTAAGATATAACAATAATGTAAAAATAAGAAATTAGATAACAATAATATATAAATAAGAAATCATAGTAAGATAACAATAAGATAACTATAGGAAATTAGTAAGATAACAATAAGATAAAATTAATAAATCAGTAAGAAAACACAAATTATAACTGAAAATAGAGATTAATTTAAAAAGCAGGAAAGCTGAAACTGATAACATATTATGTGATGCATAAATTACAATGCAATAAAGAAAATCGAATGTATCTGTAAATAATCTATAGCAATTGAAAATAAAAGTAACTTTTTACGAAAGAGATAATTAGTAAAACAGAGCTTTGCCAATAATTGTTACATTTTTTACTATAATTTTCAAATAAAAAAAGAAGGAAATTATACGCACACGTTTGGCTTTCTTTTGTAAAGGAAAAATAATTTTAAGTTTCATGCTTTTAATATTCTAATTTTACATCCACACTTGCCATTTTTCGCCCCTTAACCATCATTTCATTTTGAAAAAAGCGATAAAAAGTAAATATTTTTGGTTCTAGAAAATTGCATAAAAATACATTTAGTTTAAAATATTATACTTGAAAACAAACCAACTGTTTTAATTACAGTATAAATAAACTGGTACTGCCACTGGATTTGTAAAATAAGAAATAAAACATTTTCCGGGCTGTTATTAATATTTTGATGCGATATGTTTGAACGCTTCAACTTGGAAATATGAGCACAAAAAGAGGAAAAAACTTCACCACTTCATTTTGCTGGACCAAAAAAGGATTAACAAGAACAATTGTTCAAATAATCCATTAGCAGCTAGGCAAAACAACATTTAAAAAGATGAAGAAATAAATTTTAGATGAAATGCCTTAAAATGAAATTCTTGGGCAAAAGAAAATTCTCAAAATGTGTTTGAAATAATGGGTAATAAAACAGCAAATTTTTCTGGATGTATTAATATATATTTAAAGGTATAGATTTGAAATATACTAGAAAATGTAGAATACATACTTATAAATGCTAGAAGAATTTATATCACAAGAAGAGTCCACAGATAAACGAATTCTTTTTAAGTTTTGAAGAGAAAAAAGAACTATATTTCATCTAAAGAAACAACCCAGTTTTGAGATTAAATCTTTTGATACATTACAGTTAAAAATGAACTAATAACCCGCGGCATTTCCAACAGCCATTGAATAAAAGGATTTTACTGAATGACAAGTGTCATTTGTATAAAAGATGTTTGAAAAATTATCAGTGCTAACACATTTTCTTGTGTAGGTAAGGAAAACTGAGATGGTGTCAAATATTTAGGGTAAAAGGACAATCACTAGTGAAAAAAAAATTATGAGTGTATATGTATTCACGCATACTTACAAAAGAGGGAAAGTGTTACATTCCTTAAAACAGCTGTTATTCAAAAGTTTTTCAAACGTTCTCTTTATTTTAGAAACCACATGGGAAACCTTTTTTTTTATTCTGGTCAAATCTGTCAACTTTGACATGACTAATGTTAATAGTTATGCAAATCGACTTGTTCTGCGTAAATTAATTTTACGTTATGAATACCTAATACAGCACATGGAATGTTTCATAAATTAAAAAAAACACTTTTTTAGAAAATGTACGCAAAATATTTCCTCTTCTCAAATTAAAATGATCCAGATGAATTTCTATTAACTGTGGTCTTGTGTGTATTTTGGTGTTATACATAAATTTACTTTTACAAGAACTGGAATAGATAGTTATGCAATATACTCGCAGTTCCTTATAAGTTCACCGTATCATTTTTTGATCAAATACTAACAATTGGAAGATCTATTCAATTTGCTATACTCCTAAAATAAGATAAATCGCTTTATTTGACTCAAAATTTAGAAAGATTATTTTTGAGATATGTTTTTGGACATAAGACCCTTGTTTGAATCTCAAATTTTCACTGTTATTTGAAATAAACAATGATTAAACATCGGTCGAAAAAGATCAGCTTCCTCTACAGTACAAAATAAAGTTTTCATTGTTGATTTTCTGTATCCATGAAAAAATAATACGAACATCAGATAGCAAAAGTGTGGAATACATTTGTATGTAACAAATCATTGTTAAAAGGTTTGTAATAGAGGTATTGTTCAATATTTTTTCTCATAAATACTAATAACGGGTAAAATAGTTTTAAAAAGACATGTGTTGAAATAAATTAATAATTTAAAGCTTTGAGAATCTTCAAGTGAAAAGAATCTAACAAGGCAGAACTATTTTCACTTTTGTTACTTCCTTTTTGCCGCCAATAAATGACATATTTCATAAAATTGAGTAAAACAATTTCGTTGTAAACCCTATCATAAATTTTAAGCACAACTTTTAGGAATAATTTTCTAAACTCAAGTTTCCTTTTACTTCATGAGAATAACGGAAAAATCTCCGACAGGAAGAAATAGTTATTGAACATAGAATGCGTAATATCTTGAAACGCTATAAATTCTTGACGCAATACCTTTAAATTCATCATCCATATCAATAGAAAGACAGAAGGGAAATTTTGCTGTAAGAATTTGTTTTAGATTCTCTAGACTCATCTCAAGGTTGAGGATTTAAATAGAAGGTTCAGAAATGATCCCGAAATCCATAAAGATAACAATAAACTTGACAGCAAAGATAAAAATAAAGTCCTTTAACGTTGCCCTTTATCTTTTTATGGGAATTTCTGACTATGGAAAAATACGTTTAGAAAATAAGTAGTTGTTGGTGCATGATTGTGTGAAAGATAATTAAAATTTGTGTAAATCAAGATTACACAAATATATTCACTAGAATACTCAGGAGAACTCAATTTGTTTTTCGTAAAACAAATTTTTAAAAATTCTACAAACATTATATAGAATTTTATTTTTAATTATTTCTTCTTAAAGCATAAAAAATGGTTTATAAGTTTACCATTTCGGCAAGATTTACGATTAAAAGTTTTCAATCAGATTTTCCAAAATGATTTATTATTCCATTTTTCAACTCCTGTAAGATCATTGTTATTTAGAAGATCAGAACATTTCAGTGCGCCAAGATTTAAAAACATCGCTCACATTGAAAAGTATTTTATATATATATATATATATATGACGCATCAAACATTTTATAAAATACTATTATAAAAGTAATCTGTAAGAGTCTCAAAGTCCCATGACAGACTTGCAAGTATCATCTAACATCTAACATCTTGACATGTTTAGTCAAAAAGTTTAGGTTTACAATTAAATCTGTCTTGAAGAATAGTAATAGATACATGGTAATTAAGTTGTACCAATATTTGTGTCAGTTTGCACAATATACATGAGTGTATGTTCAAATTATAATTTATGTTGATTGCTTATGCAAGTCATTTCAAGATGCTTTATTTAATTTATAATTTTAGTATCTATCTGTCTATCTACATATGTATATGGTCTCCTCCAGTTTAGTCCAAAGACTCTTTTTGTATTTATATTTGTTGTGTCTCTTTAACTCCAATTTCTTTCATCTTTAGCACTGTAGGTTTTAGAGCATTTTCACTTTTATTTTATTATACTGTACATATATATATATATATATATATATATATATATATATATATATATATATATATATATATATATATGCACGCATTCATACATTAGTATATACACACACATGCATGTATATATGTGAGTATAAGCGAGTGAGCGTGCCATTTTGAATTTGATTTTTGGCCCCTGACCATTATTTTGAATTATACCATATAGCTACCACATTTAATATTTAGAAAAAAAAACATTTTTGAATATAAATCACAATTAAAAAATGGTTTTAGCTTGTTTGTATGCATTTATTTAGTCTGATAGATTTTTAGAATAGTTATATCTGATCAGTATCATTTGAATACATATTTCACTCTGGAAAAATATCCTTTAAATCAGTTAATAAAACCACACAGATATCTATGAGAGTAAATCCAAACTTCACATTTGTAAGCATTTTGAACCATCTCTATTGCTGTGTTCATTTATTCTCAATCTCAAGAGCATTAGATTTCAATTATATTAATCAAGAATGACTTAAAACATGTTGTGGTATAGAAACGTCACTCATAAGCCGCCTTTGTTACAACATCAGAACCCAAACTGTCTTACAACTGTAAACACAGTAAAAACCTGCACAAAATGGAGAAATTCCAAATGCCTATTTATCAAGGATGTACTCTCGTATTTCTAGCCCTCGAAAATAATAGGAATCCATAACTTTTGTTGAAAACGGCGTGATTCGACGTTACGAGTCTTGTCTACCAAGCATTGTCAGTGTGGCTGGCCCATGCATCCCAAAATTTTATGCCATCTTTCCTTCGCTTCAGCTTAATGTGCTATTGTGTGTAAATTTATCTCTATATCTTGAATGTGGTGTCTGTTTCCATTGAAGAGCTTCGGCAAGAAGCTACCATTGACCATGGAGAGATGCTTGACATTTCACTGAGATGCGCCTGAAACTGGTATTTCGAAACGCCAACCAATGAGTGATCGTTTATTGATAGTATTGAGAAATTCTACTCGTTGAGAGAAAACTGAACTTATGTGTGGATGAAGTAAGTGTTATTGGAAGTCATACATTTTTATTGCCAAGTTAAACTTTTGAAAATATATTGTAAAATCTTTTGATATGTGGTTTGGTTAATTTACTATATTTGTACAAAAATGACACAGCTGATTTTGCTTAGAATCCCAAGAACAAAACTATATTTCAGTAAATTTCATTGCATATTTTTCAGAGTTCCTACTATTACCTCACACTCTCTATATATTTATTCATTTATCTCTTGGCGGAATTTTCAATTGTTAATAAAATATATTTCAATTGAGCTGAAATTGTATATGCATGATTTTATTTTGGATGCCAATACAATAATTTAATTATAATTAATGAAAATTAATTGATTAAAACTAATTATTTAAAGAATTACAAATACAGCTACGTTGGTATCATTTTTGGCGACTTGTGTCAAAACTTGAAAAGGTTTTCTTTTCTCACGTTTTAAAGCATTCAGTTGAACTGAAATTTTATATACACGATAGTTTTGGATGACAATACGATACTTTAATGATAATGAATAAAAATTAATTACCACTTAATGTTGAGATTATGTCATGTGTATATACATATTTATATTAATTGTAACTATTTAATAAAAAGTTGCTAAAATACAATTTTCCTTTGTTGACCTAAGTAGGAATTGACTTAAAAAAATTTTTATATTACTTGTGTGTGTGTGTGTGTGTGTGTGTGTGTTACAGATAATTTCGCATGAACTTTGAAAAAGGTCTGATTTTTTTTCTCTTATTTTTTATTAGAATTGTCTACATCTCTAAAACAAAACAAAAAGAAAAAACAAAGTCATTTCTTTTTCAAAACTGGTATTATTTCTACAAATGAAATTTGTTATTTTTGTTTCTAAATTGGCCTTTTATTAGAATAAAAATAAATACAGTATTTTTTTACTGCAGCTGAATCATAATTTATAAGCAAAGTTTCAAAACCACTGCTTGTTTTAAATGACTGTTTCGAAGGTTGCATTTTATAGACTGAATGATCATACTTCTTTCATATCAATAAAATTAAGCTGTAAAATAAAATTGTTATTTATAAAAGTCCTTTCTTGTCTTTAAAGCGTTTTGTTTCATTTCTAGACAAATATTCGATGATTAAAATGTCACATATATTAATATCTCTTAAATATTTGTAATTTCGCATCTTAACACATAAAAATATAAAGCAGTTTTCTAGTTAAATCTTTCAACATAAATAACTCTGATTGCTGCTCATAGCTTTAAAAAGGGATTGCACAGAGTGTAAGCGTGTATTATCCAAAAGGTGTCGAAGATTTTTTTTTCAGCCGCTTGTTACAATCAATAGAAATGCCATAAGCACAAACTCAAAGACAAATCAATTATGTTGAAATTTTAAACAACAATAAGGAAACATATCATTCCTGCTTTACGTACTTTAAATAAGAATTAAGAAAACTTGGTTTAAATTTATCTATCATTTTGAAATTGTATAAATGTACAGGTAAATAAATTAAATAAAAGTTTTAATATATGAGAAATAATTTATCGATGTTTAATTTTCCACTCATTGCGCAATAATGCAGCTATTATATATGTAAAATGAATTTTTTTTAAATTTAACACGGTATTATTTTTGAATCTGATGGCATAACTTTGATTCATGTACATTATGGTAAAATTAGACTGAGGAAGAATTTAGAAACGATAGATTTAGAACAGATAGATTTAAAAATTGGCAATTAATGCTTTAAAAAAATTCATTTATTAAATAACTCATTAGTTGAAATATTTATTTTTGATTTATATTTAGAATAAAATTTCTGTGTAGGTTTTGAAGTTTTTTTCTATTAATTCTTTTATATCTTAACTTATTCCTGTTTATGTTAACATAAGAAGTAAAATGACACATGGGTGTATGTTAATCTTATAGAAACAAAGATGGCTACATTCTACATACTTTTCCTTTGTTTGCACATGCGCGTTCTTTTTCAATTCATTTGAACAAAAAAAAAAGGTAAAGAAATCTCAAACCACAGTTATTTGGCGACACTCTTTTCTTTTTGAAACTTTTAGGGTTGATGTGAAAAAGCGTACTTATTTTTTAATCATTTTTAATTCTCTCCAGATTATTTTTTACATAAGGAATGTTGCTTTGTTTTTTACTATCCCAATGTATAAATACTTTTTCATCCGATTATTTTACAAAAATTTGTAGTTAAAAAATTATTGAAATTATTATACAAGTTATCAAATTAAGCATTTGTAATTAAAATGCTTAATTTTCGATATGTTTTCTTAGTCTCAAATTCAAAGAAATTTTAGCGTAATTTTTTTAAAAAAATTCCTTTTAAAAACGTAACAATAATATTTAAATTTATATAGGCTGCTTTAAATTAAAAAAATATATATTATTACTCTTTAACAGTTTGGTTTTAGATTTATATCAAGAAATTTAATATTATTGACACACAGGCAAATTATTTTTTTAACTTAACTCAGTGGCGTGATAGGCCATGAGGGCTAAGGCCTACTGTGCCCAACTCAGTATACGCGACCTTGGGGCCCTGAGGTGCATGAGCAGATGCTCCGGTCAGATGGTCAGTCTGAAACCCCACAGTGTTAAATTCCCTAGCAAGCTTGGTACTCATTTATTGACCCACTGAAGGGATGAAAGGCTGAGTCAACCTTGCCCATCCCGGGATTTGAACCTCGGACCTGTGGCGTGGAAGCGCGATGCACTAGCCACTTGGCTTAAGCACTTTTTATTTGCCTTAAATAATGAAGGCTTTGAGCTTGAAACATTTTTTTCTTGAAAAGTAAAGAAAATTATCTCGTTAAGTTTTTAATTCCATTAATTTTTTATTTTTATTTATTTATTTTATATTATTTTAAGTTTTGAGTTTCCACTACAAATTTTTGAAAAGTTATTTCTGTTACTGAAATTTGCTTAATCTTCTTAAACTTAATAACGGTTACATTTATTATTTTATATGGAGCTACTTTTTTACTACTTTAACACAAAAAGGCTTTGAGTTATCTGAAAGACACATTTTATGTTCGTATAAAATGGTCAAAATATATATCACTTTCATACATTTACTTGAATGCGCAAGGTCGTTAGAAATATTCCTCTCATAGATTGACGCCATTTCGTGTTGCAATCTCGTATTTTATAGAGCCTTACCTTGACTTTAATTTCGTATTGTTGGGTGAATTTGTGCTAAGTAATACCGCTAAAAAAAGGTGTAGCAAAATTGAAGGAAAAAGCTTTTATAAAGAAGATGCGTGTGTTTAATTTATGCAATGTCATTTTCATGCTGTTTCATAGCATAAAAAAGAACCCATTTGTATAAAAAAGCTTATTATTTACTTTTTTTCATCAAAATATTTTCACTATTAACGTTAAGCCACCTTTAAGGTGCTCGAAGTTTTAAGAATATTTAAGTTATATTTATGTGTATTTATCTTTTTTTACAAATGATTTTAAATTCTCTGACTATATCCTCATTAATACGTTTTACTAAATCATTACTAAAATAGCAAATGAGAATTTATGTCTTCCTTTGATTACTTATTGAACGTATAACATCGTTCTTCAGAATCTAGATTTTTTCGTAATACACTCAGGAACATTGAAAATAGCGACCCAAGAAGAAAGCATCGGATTGAAATGAAATTTAATACACATAATGACACAGATGAGAGATTCACTTGATCTCAAAAACAAGACAATTAAACGAATACAGGGTGTGCAACGACACAAATATTGGACAACTTCAATAGCGCGTTGGACCACCTCCAGCTGCAATACATGCCGCCACACGGTCCGGCATTGAGTTGATTAGACACCCTATGTTGTCCTGAGGCAGATGGGCCCACAAATCTTGAACAGCCAACTCTAAATCATGTACAAAGTGACACGATGGCATCTGCCATTTTAGCTGATCCTACACGTGCTCTACAGGGGACAAATCGGGAAGCGGGGCGGCCATGGAAGAGCCTGAAAATGACGTAGGAAGTCTTGAGCAACTCTTGCTGTATGCGGACGAGCCTTATCTTGCTGGAAAATTGCCCCTGGGAGATCCTTTAGGAAAGGTCCTACATGGGGTTGAAGAATATCATCACGGTAACGTTGGCCCGTTAAGGCTCCACGCATTACAATTAAAGTGGACCGTCTATCATAGGCTATGGCCCCCAGACCATTACACCAGCTGTGTGGGCAGTGTGACGTAGAACAATGTGGGGGGAATTGTATCGCTCACCAGGGCGCCTCTACACCCGTACACGGTTATCTTCTGTCCCCAAAACAAACCGGGATTCATCATTTAACACAACCTTTTGCCAATCTGTGACATTCCACATTGATCTGGTTTAGCACCTCTGTAGACGCAGTTGCCGATGTTCCCGTGTTAAAGGGAGTGCACGGAAAGGGCGCTTGGATTTAGGATTTGCTTCTGCAAGGTGTCTAGAAATTGTTTGTGGAACAATTTCTACGCCTACGTCTGCTCGTATCGTTGAACGAGTCACTGTGGGGTCCACAAGTGCTTGCCGCACGATCCTTCGATCCTCTCTCCTCGTGGTCTTCCTGGTCGCTGCAGACCCGGTTTTCCGCACGTGGGTACCTTTTCGTGTCCACTGCTCCCAACAATTTCTAACGGCACACTCCAAACGATCCACCTGACCAGCAACACGGCGCGTCGACCAGCCTGCAGATTTCATCCCGATGATCAGGCCTCTCTTAAACTCGCTTAACTGTGAGAAATGCCTTCTAGCATGTTTACCTGGCATGTTTCGCTTACCAAAGTATTCCTACAATCGACGGGTAATCGCCACGTTTATGAATCTTTGAATTTGCGCTGGCTTATATAGCACCCTCTTCCTGATTGTAGCACCACCTCGGCGTGTATGAGCATGCGTATTGGCACAAAACTTGGATCATTTGCATATCACATTACGCTGTACTTATTTGCAAAGTTTCGTGTTTGTACGTAGCTTCCTTCTTGGGTCGCTATTTTCAATGTCCCTGAGTGTATAATGCACGTAATACTCTTTTTCTAAAAGTTTCTTTAGATAAATTTTAATATTTTTCTTAAATATCTACTGTACGAATTTAAACTTTCTCTAAGATTTCAAACTTATACCGAGCTATTTTTTATACTCTCTATTTTTAAATTAAATAATTTATCAAAATTATTCCACATACTTTCCATCATTTAAATGAAAGATGATTCACATTGCTCAAAAATATTTTAACGTATATTTTTGTTACAATAGAGAAAAACCTAAAATCAATCAATATGTTTTGTCTTTCTGCAAGTTAGTATGAACAACTTTTTTAAGGCTATCAGTATTATATTTTGAAAGAAATAAGTGTTTTTACTTTGTGTAAAATAATAATAGAATCATAACAGAAGTAAAATGGGAATTTCAGGAATATTATTTCAAAAAACCTTAGAAGTATCACATGGCTTCTAGAAACAAAAAAAAGCAGCACTCAGCACTTGATTAAAAAAATGGGGAAACTATTTTATAAAACAAAATAAAGCCTCACCAGTCATTTTTTTCCCATCAGAAAGAAAGATAAAAGTTTGAACTTTTAGCGTTTTAAATAGGAAAGCATTTTATTGTGATTCCTTAGAATTGCCATTTTTTCAGTCTTTTGGTTTTAAAATACATTTCATTTGAAGTCTTACAAATATTCCTTTGAGAAGAGAAATGTCAAGAAATACGCTTAGAGATGAAAGGAAGCCTTAGAAATACTAATAACGGTAGTGAAAATAAGCGGGAGAGATTATTCGATCCTGTGTGTGTGATATCTGACTTAATCTGCAAGTCAGTTCAGATTATTGATAATGGAGGTTTAGAAGAGATTTGGCGTCATATTTTATTTGCTTATTCTTTTGTGAGTATTTTTCAAAATCTTTCATGCTTTTTAAACAGGTAACTCCCTAAGCTGCTATTTCTTTCTATATATAAAGAGTTTTTCGTGATTCTGTTATAAATTTATTTATACATAGGGTATAGTTAATAAAAGCAACAACATCTTTACAACAGATTGATCGATTGATTGATTGATGGATGGAATATTAACGTCGCACTGTTCAGCTACACGAGGGCCTTTGGCGACGGACCACGTAATTTTGAACCATGGTCAGGTGACGATCTTTACAACAGAAAGAAGCAAAATCAGTTTTGACAAATCTACACGTATGATGATGGTGGGACTTTGCATGTGAACATACAAAAATAATTAAACATGAGGATGTATAGCAAATTATTAACAATCAACGAACTTTATACTCTACTTTCCAGGAAGCTGCAAGAGCTGCAAGTTCATAAAAGTCTGAGGACTTTTATCAACGAGATGTTCAGTGATGATTGAGAGTGTTTGTATTATTTTCAATCTAACCAAAGTACAATGAGGAGCAAAATATATGCAAGGATTGATAGATCATGTACAAAATTCAGGGGTATAAATATATCTGACATATTTTACAGCCAATTAAAAACATAAATACTATGCAGAAAAATATAGAACTTTGTATGAAACTCAAAATAAAAACCAAGATCAAGAGTATAGTCTGTGTTTTTATACAAGCTCTATAGATCATGCTTGAGTTTATAATAAACCGTCACGCAATGAATTAACTGCTATCATTTCAGCAAACGATGGTCCTATAGACAGAAATGTTGATGTGTTAAAGTATATTAGAAGAGTGAACACGACTTTCACTTTGTAAATTTAAACTTTGTGAGTTTCAAAAAAAGAGGACACTTCGTTTGTATTTATTAGTGACGCTAGATAAAAAGTTGCTGACAGTGTCAGAGCAGAAATACCAATGCGAGAAAAAGATCCTGAATTTTAAGCAATGAGTATGAACAGTTCTATAATTGGTACGATGGGAGTTGGTCTGCCGTTAGGCACCCAGGAGGTACCCCCCTACCCCCAAGTAATTTCAATTTTCTTATGAGCTGAAAGTTCCTAAGCATTCAGTATACTATTCAAACTTTCCTCAATGAATTCTACCCGTATAACTTTATATAGCTCACAAATGGTTTTTAAAAATGCATTATAATTATAAAATATAAATTGGCTTTAAAAAAATTAAGAAATCTCAAATTTTACAAGGTGAAGCATAAAATTTAAGATCTCTACCAAGTCTTCAGCTTATTTGCGTGTATAATATTATGTTCATTTTTATTGCTTAAAATTCATCACACAATCAATTTCCTTATATTATATATGTAATAGTATAATGAAGATATTATAGCCCCCAGTTTCTCATATTTAAATTTATCATCTCACTGTGCAACAATTTATTTCTTAAATACACTTTTTATCAAACGTATACCAAGTTTTATTTCTCAAAGTTGGACATCCAAAAAGGAAATACTAGTACGAATTTTTTGTAATCGAATAAGTAACAAAAAAAAGCCAAACGATCAAATATTCAAGAGCTCATTAAATTTAGTTTTCAGAGCACAAATCCAATGTTACATTAACGTTTACACTATTACGATGGCAATCACCTTGAATTTGAAAAGACAGCGAGTTTCATGGAGAGGTTTTGTGAAGTAATTTACATATCATGCTTCGAAAATATGTCTTTTTTTAATTAGAAAATTACAGGAAAAAAACCCATTAAACTCCACATTAGTTTTTATTTTTATATCAGTTTTCATCATTTACTCGATCCAAATATCTAACAAAACTGGTCAATTTGCATCTACTACCTATTTATATTCGCTCTACTTCGTTCAAGACACATAATGCTGATTGAGGCTGTACACAATAGGTGCTCGTTAAGAGGAAATACGATAAGATGTTGACTTCTTATACTGACAACTTCCGAACAACCTTGAATCTTGAGTGGTCAGGTACAATGATTCGTGTAGTGACTTTATTTGCAAATGTATGAATTGACCTCTTCAAAGAATTTTATCTTCTGAAACTGTCAACGATCTTAAAATTTTACATGTTTTTTCCCATCCTGTACCATATGACAACAAATTGAAGTGAAAACTCATTCTGGCCTGTATTTTACTTCCGCGACACCTGGGTTGGAATAAAAATAAACTTAGGACATATTGTCGTAATCATGCGCAATAAAATGAAAGATGCGTTTATACGAAATCTAAAATATAATTTTAAAAAAATATTACTATATTTCATTCTTTAAATTTAAATTAATAGAATTTGCATAGAAATGGTTTAAGTCAATAAAAATAGCCTATAAAATTATTATTCTTTTTTGCTATAAAAATATTCTCTAAATGTAAAGACCTTAAGTAGAAAGAATAAAGGTTTCCAAATCATTTTATAAGTTTTAAAAAAATCGATAAATTTTCCTTATGGTTTTACTTATTAAAGCACGTGAATTCGATGTCTTTCAAGAAAGGGGGATGGGATAAGAACATTATTTATTTTTATCATAAAATAAACTGTCTCATTAAACTTGAACACTTCGTTAGGTAAATTGTCTTTTGCAGTACGTTAATGTAACAGTCAGCATTGTACCTATTATTTACTAAACCGCTGCAATAAATAAATGAACAATTAAAGACTGTATTTTAAAAGTGTAAGCAATTTTCCAATGCACCCCTTTGAACCTTATTTTCTCTTAATATGGCTTTTGTAACATGTTCATGGGGTGAGCTTCTTTGAAATGTCTGGAAATTATGTGTTTCGAGTTTCACTGCTTTGTATGAGTATATTCTGATCCATTACCTTGAACTTATTAAATTCATTAGGCAAAATTATGCTGATTTTCACAGAACAATGTTACTTCAAGCAGTGATCTTGAAAACCTACAGTTAAAAGAAAGACCTAATATTTTCGGTGATTGGCTCAATAAGAAGAAAGAAACAAAAATAATATAAACTAAGTTCCCTTATTAAGAACAATTGAAGTATTCATACGCTTAGCATTCAACATTTCACGGTGCGAAGAGATGCGTAGAATGATTGATCAAATTTAGAACTTCGCAATCTTTGAAAGCAAATGTCTCCTTAAATTTAGTAGCTGTTATTAATGAATGTAAACACGGAATCTCACTGCGTTTTGGTAATAAATATTTATTTATAGCTGCGAATTCCTTTATTTCTTATCTATTTTATACAGAGGAAAAACAATAATTTATTCAAGTTAAATTTTATAAAACCACAAACGACTTTCCTTCTTGCAAAGTTTTCACAAATATATATGCATATACTTTTAATTTTGAAGAAAAATATTTATTGCTTAGAAATACCAATCGTTAGAAGATATTTATCGTTATCGGTTAGAAATATATTTATCATTTTAAGAATTTCCTTTGAAAGCATTTATGTGGTTTTCACATAAAAATGTTTTAAAATATTAAAAATATGTCTTTTGAATCATAAAATTGCTTTTAAATGTATGAAGCAAAATGAAGAAATTTTTTGTATAAAAAAATATTTAATACGTACCATTAAGTATCAGAGATATTTTTATTCTATTTTTAACGATATTTTAATAAAATACCTACGTTTTGTAGGTATTTTAAATAGCACAACTACAAATAAAAAACTTTGTTAGAAGCAAAAGTTTGCCATTTTTAAAAATTTATACAGAATTCGTATTGATATAAGTAATTATTATCATCAGAATTTTTGATGAAGGATTCAGCAAAAGAGATCTTTACTAAACTACTTGGGAAAAAATAAGAATTAAGAAAATTTTCGTGCAAACCTTATGACAGCTAATATTTTTATGTGGCTGGTCGTACAAAATTTCTTGGTTCACTGAATTAAAAGCGGTTATAAATTTCTCAATGTTAGTGAAGCTTTCAAATAGAGACATAAAAAGTTGAATTTTTTAAAGGTTTAAACACATCCCGTAGCTCCAAACAACACTAAAATTAATGATGTATCAGTTGAATTCCTGTCTGAAAAAATTAAGGAAAGATTCCGCAACTTTTATTGCTCATAACGGTTAATAACCATCAAACATGAAAGTTATTACCCATTTGATGAATTTATAAATTTCCCACAAAATAATTACCTCAAATCTTCAATAACCATTATGGGATGTAATATACAGCTACCGAAGTATTATTTACCAGATAATAACAGCAATTCCTTTCCAATCAATAAATTCACGCGCGAAATATAGATATCTCATATTCCCATCACGCACCTTTACAAAAGAGGCAATGAAATTTAATTTTGTGAAGAATTGTGTGTTCGACATTATCCTGGATTTTTACCTTTCAGTCAATATTGTTGTTGATTGAGGGCGACGTCACTGTCTTTCAAGTATGACTTTATCAATTCATTTGTGTATTCTGGAAGCTTTGCTCTTTCTACAATATATTTTTTTCTGATTTTTAGGCGGTCTAGATCTAATGTCGGATTGTGAAAGGTATAATTAAGCGGTATACAAATTGTGAAAAAGAAATGGATAAGAAATAAAAATTAGGTTACTCGGTAGGCGACTAGTTCTAAGGACATTTCAAACCTGATATGTTTTCATGAAACGAACTTCATTGAAATCTCGTTTCTCATTCAACCAACGCCTCTTTTATATTTATTTGTTTTACAGTTTTAGTAATCAGTTCATTAATTAGAAGAATTTCTGAAATCGGAAGTGCTGCTTTTCCCCTGCTTTTGCTACACATTTGATTGGATGGCTAGGCTTATTTTGGTGGTATTCCTGTGAAACAAGGTTTATGCTAAGAATTTTCCATTTCGAATTTTCAAAAGTTTAAGTAAAAAACTGAATACCATTATCTTCGTGAGTAAAAAATTTTATCTAATTTTTGATTCTATTGGATAATTAGAATGCAATAATCATTTATATGTTGATCCATGTTATTTATTAAAATGTGTATTAAATATCGATTACATAATTTTTAACGGTTATTTTCTTTATAGTAAATATTGATTATTTTAAAAAACACCTACTGAAACATTCTTTCATTTCTAAAATCTGGTAATTTTTCTAATTGTATTCCATCTTCTCAGTAACTAATATTTTTCTATTTAGTAAATGTTTTAGAATTATATATCTTTTTTCAGTATTTATGATATAATAATTTATGTGGATTTGTGAATATTTAATAATTGATTTCATTGGTATTTGTTTTTTTGTTTTGCTTTTGATCTTGCACTAAAATAGATCATTAAAGAAGAAAGTAAATTCAAGGAATCAATTTAAGAACATAAATTTGTTTAACATATAAAAATGTTTAAATAATATGGATGAAATTTTGTACTCAAGAGTGTGCATTTTATAAATGTATACAATTATATTTTTTGTTATCAGAATTTAAGTAAAATATGTTGAAGAGAATTAAAAATAATGCAGCTTTCATAAATGTGCTAAAATTTACATCCGTTTATGAAAGTTTTAGTTATTTCTTTTTAAAAAAATTGTATGTGCTCTAAAAAAACTTTTTTTTCCAATTACGAAAATAAATGGAACGAAAAAAAATATAACTGCAGTATTCTACATTTTCGCATTTAACAAGAAAGCAAACGAGAATTGCAGATCGCCCTTTGCTCTTTCTTGTCATTATTATCAATAATTTATAAAACCACATGTCAGTAAATCATGTAATGGCGAGTCCATTAAACTATCCACCCCCTTCCCTTCCCTCTTTTGCTGTAAAATAGAGAAAACTTGTCTTAGAAAAAAATTATTCTCTAATTTCTTAAAGGATGTTGGTACATTTCGGTTTCTCAGTATTGTGAAATGCCTTAATTTAAGAAATCCGAAAACGTTTCTAAAACGTTGAAGATGCAAAAGCACGCTTTGCTTGCTTGTTTACTAAGCTTACGATTGAATAATATTACATGTTTAATTTTAAATACGTTTCAGAATAATCTTTTTAATTTTTTTTCTTACAAAGTTTTTTTCTTGAATTTTCTTCACAGCTGTATTTTTGAAATTATTGTATTCGGCATGTCTCACGCAAGCATGTCGGTATGTCCCCTATAATTAAATAACAAAATTTTGAAGCACAACCAATTTTACTTCTAATATGAATGATAAAATTAATAATTTCATGCATTTTTCTTTAACTAAAAATTTGCAGTCAAATCCAAGTATTATGATATTAGACTATATTTTCGAACATTTAAGTATAAAATTTCTTTTTTTTTTATATATATTAATAAAATCAGCTATATGTCATACATTCTACTTTTTAAATTATTTTTATGAATCCAATGGCAAAATCTAGTTATCTTTGGAATGCTTGTGGAAAAAAATACACAAATTTAATTGACTTTTGCGAAACCATTTTCTAAGCCTAAAACTCGAATTTCTTGTGCAGCGAAGTTCACATCGTAAGCTTGATAAGTTGACGTTCCTCCAAAATTCAAGCAAAATCATTGATGCACAGAAAGAATTTTAGGAACGGATTTCATAGATTTTAATTATATATATTTTAAGAAAAATAAAGCTTCTGTCACATACCTACCGGCTATAAAAATGGAATTCTTAAAAACATTGCCTTAGGAATAAACCCTTTGTTGAGTTAATTTTTGATTGAGAAACAAAAATGTGTTTTACTGATGATAAAATAATTAGTAAAATGAATCAATAATTAAATTATACTTTGTTAAAAAAAGGAGAGAAGTGTATACTCAATTCTGCTATAATACAAGAATTTGTAGTTGTATTTCCAAGTTTTGCTAAAGGCGGTTTGAGGTTTTCTTTCGGTATTTTTTCTAACAATACTATTGATAGTATCTTTCTAATTGTTACCTTTCGCATCCTGTTTTGTTCTAATATTTTGACAATTTTTTCTTGTTCGTCGTTTCCTTGGTCGATTCTTTCTTGTTCGCTTATTTCTTCTTTTACAATAATTTTTTTCAGGTATTAACAATGCGCAAAGATAATGCTTCTCTTTCAAATTAAGTTGGTAACGAGAAAGTATATTTGAAGGTAAAATAGTTAAAAGAAAATGACAACTGTAGTAAACTATTTTTTAAAATTTATTCCACAATTATTACATTCTAATGGGTATAAATTATTATTCATGTAATATAAAGTGCATAGTAATATATAAGAAGAAAATATTCATTAACAGTATTTAAATTATTAAATCGATTACTTGCTTAAGCTGAAAAAGAGGATCCTTATTGCTTGCTAACATAGAGAATTAGAAGCACATTTCTCTGAAATATGCTTCTCTACATTTTTGTGAAAATTCTCTGAAAATAATTTCTTAATATTAATAATTTCTTTGAATTATTATTATTAATTAATAACATTTAAGGATTTCTCTAAAAATTCAGAAAGACAGGTTTCGGTTTTGGAAAATATTTCTGATTTCACTGCAAATGGAATATTAACTCAGATTTCATTTTATAAAAATTTGATAAAAAATAATCTCGATATATTTTTTTCAAATTAACAAATATTATAATAAAAATGAGTGCTAACAGGGCATTACTTTTAAAAATAAAATAATATTTTTGAAAGTGAAATTTATAAGTTTTCTAAATCATGATAGTGTAATTTGAGAATAATAACTTTAAATATAATTTCGAGATTAAAATTCACGGGTTTACCTTTTAACGCACACAATAAGAAAAAAATTCTTTTAGAGAACGCCGGTTGTTTTGGATGACAAGTTACGAAAAAAGAAACCAATTTAACGAATCATTTGTGTTTTCAAGCTTTGTATATTTTCCCATGAGATTTTAGACCCATTACGTCATCTATTCCACTTAAAATACTTTAACCCAAACAGACTTGATATGCATTACTAACTTAAAAAATTTGTTTCTGAGCTCAGTTTAATTGCATGTCATTATGCTTTAACTAATCAGAAAAACTTTAAAAGTTCTGAGATTGTTTTGAAGTTAAAAAACATGAAATAAAAAAATTAAATTAATAATGATCTGTTGAGGAGAATAATTTTTTTTCTTCATGAAATAATATTTTAAAATTTTTTAGATTTTGATTAAATTATTTTTTTGGTATATTAAAAGAAATTAACTAGATTTATGGAAGTTTAGTGTAATACATAATATATTCTTTTGGGGGTACCAAGGGAAAACATCACTGTAATAGAATAAATAATTATAGTTCATTTTTATATTGCGTATATTCTTTCTTTTCTTTCAACATTTCTTTATGAAATTTCAAGATTCATCTCATTAAAACAAAAAAGTTATCGTCCCGTAGTATTTACTTTAAAAGTGTTATTAGAACGTATGCAAAATGAAAGTAAATATGAAAGGAAGTTAATATTGAGAATTTTGAGATATACTTCTTGGAAGATTTTCTTAAAACCGATACATTTTTGAAAGGCAAATTAAAAGATTTATCAGTGTGTTGTTAAATTATGGATTTAGAGTACTATAGGGTCTATTGCGTTGTTAATAATGTGTATTTTAAGTAATTCACATATCTGTAGTCACACATATCTTGTAGTCTACTCTAATACTTGTACAACATGGTTTTATTCGAAATTTTACTAGGTATATATTTTTGATTGGATTTATATTTTGTTTAAGTAACATTGGCTACAAACTCAATTTTTTTATACATAATAAATTAAATTTTAAAAATGTTCAATATTATTACACAAAATTTGTTTGAAAAATTGAATCTTTTTCAATTACCCTTCATTTATATTGAGGTTACAGCGAAGTTGCTTTTAGCAAGCATAAAAAAATTAAACTAAATGTTAGAGTATATTGAAAAAAAGTATTTTTAATAAAATTAATTTTGTTAATTAAATATAATAAGTAAAATAATTGCAATGCATTCATTAACAGTTTTTTTAAGTAGAATAGGTAATTAAATAGGTTTTGAACTTATAGATTTGAACTCTGATCAGCTTATAATGAAATAAAGCACTTGAAGTTGAATGTGTTTTTCTTTTTAAGGAAATTAGCTATATAAATATACTTAATGTTCCTTATTATCTATTCTGAAATAATATTCTAAAAACTTCTGATAAGAATTATTGTCTAGTGGCCTAAAAAATCAATTTCAATAAACCTCAATTGCAAAAACTGTAAATAAAAATTATCGTTCGGATCAAAAAGAAAATTTTAGCTTCAAGGAACCATATTTAAAAAACATTTTGAATAGAGCCATTTCAAAATTCATAAAATCTAAAAAAGTTATAAAACAAGCACATTTTTGTTTATTCTCTTACCCTTGAATTGTACACGTTACGCAATTTCGAATTCTCTTAAAACATTTATTACAGAAAAACGAAATTTTTACAACACCCAAAGAATTCACATACATTTATAAATTTTCCTGAGTATTGATAAAAATTTTCAGATAACAATGGCTAGACAAAAACTTCTCCATAATTCACAACCTTCGAATCTGTCACCAAATACCACAATCCTTGATTATAAAATCAAATAAATCTGAATCGACAGAGACATTAATGATTTCATAAAAATAAAATCCCGCTGTACGTAGGTCATATATATACAATTTATCACCTCTATTTATTTTCTCTCAAGTATCAAACAATTGAAATTTAATACCTTTCTGGACATTTTAATGCAACATATATTCCTCTTAGTATCAGGCGAAACATGGGGCAAGGTTGTTTAAGATAAATTACCAATATACCGAAGCTTAATGATGAACGTCAAGTTCACTGACTTTTATATCTACATAATAATCTCATCTGTCATTGACGAAAAGCCCTTGGCCATTTTCAGCTTCCGTTTAAAAGAAGGCTTTCTCTTTGTAAAAAATTTGGTGCGGCATTATTGCCCGTATTAATCATCCTAAATGATCGTTTATTGCAAGTGAAAGTGTTTTTGATTAATTCTAAGTTAATTATTTGCTTCATTAACAGTTTAATGCGCATTTCAATAGAATAATGTGAATTGAATTACACTTAATATAAATTTTGAATGTATTCGTAAATAATCATTTTCTGATATAACTTATTTAATAACATGAATATTTCGAGTTAATAGTATGTAGGTGAAGATGATTAAGGAAAAATAGGTATTAAAAGATTTTCAACTCTCTCTTGAAGGTTGTTACCAATCTTTTTCACCTATTTTTACTTTTGAGTAATTAAGTTTCTTATATATCTATGCACATAACTTATTAAAGGCAACATTTTTACATTATTTTTTTCTATTTAAAGCCTACATTAATTTTTTTTAAATGAAGTTTATCCGAGCAATCTCATATATAATTCTGTTTATAATTATTGTTATTATACTGATATTCAAGAAAGTTCAAGCAAAAAATTTTACTTACATTATATTTTCTTTCTTAGCTTAGTAATGTTATATATTATTGGATTTTTATATGAGATCTTGACCGAATACTTAATAAAAATAAGAAAAAATAAAAGAAAGAACCCTCATATGCACACAGTGGCTTAAAAAAAGGTCTGTGCCCTAATCTATTCAAAACAACCAGGTAAACTTTTATTAAATCGAAACATTGCTAAAAATGTCTTCTTATTATTAGAGTTATCTTAATATTTTATTAGAATGTAACAAAATATTTTATAATTTTAACATTATAGCAAGTATACATAATGTGGCAAAATAACAAAATTTTATATTTTTAAAATATTTTATAGTATATATATGAACACAACGTACAAAAAGTAAAGAATACTTTTTATATTCTTTAATATGTTGTTACACCAGTGGCGCACACAAGAGGGATCCTGGGGATCCGGACCCCCCAAAGCCCTTGATTTTTTTCCGATTGATTATAATTCTAAGTATATAGTACGTAAAATTTAATTAATTGCTTGTTATTAATGAGATTAATTTTATTACTTAATGCTAATTATTTATTCAAAAATTAGTTTTTTGCTCTGTTTTGTTCCCGAAAATCGACTAAATCAAAAGGAGCATGATACAAGAATGGTGAACTTTTGACCCCGGACCTCCACCCCCACCCCCTTGAAAAATTCCTGTGTGCGCTACTGTGTTACACACATCCTCTCCAGTTTTAATGATAATTTTAACTTTCTTTGACATACAATCAATAGGATTTTGGATCACATTCGTATCAAATTTAGCCGAATTTATAATTAATTGGTCTTTAATAAAATTAAATACGGTGGGTGTTCGAATTTTTTTTTCACGCCATGTTCCTATACGCCCTAAAAGTTTTCAATGACATTGAGATCTGGTGACTTTAATAAGACGTGGAGCTTTAATATTGTGTTCATATGAATTGTTCAAATTCAGTTCGATGAACAGTACAATGATCATCTTCTAACTTCAAGATTTGAAAATAGAAAATATACATGTGGTAACACCTTATCATCCAACTGTCTCAAATAATGTACAGCTTTCATGCGATTAGATACTTCAACTGCTCAACGAAAGGACATCTCAAGGTTCAGTTTTAGCTCTAGAAGTCGGCTTCCCAAACATAAATACCCTTACCCATTTCTGAACAGGGTGCTTTCTTTGCTTACAAATTTCTTCCAGCGTATTCAAATTTTAAATCATAACCATTTCTTTTTATGACTTAAGAACGATTATCAAGGAAATATAAACAATATCTGGATGAATCGGATCATTTTATTCGCCTCCATTGCTCATTTGTGCAATAACAATGCATTTTGGGGTTTTTTTTCTTTTTAAATCTTTGATACTTTTTTTTGTGAATTCTTGAGTTTTTTCTTTTTAAAATTGCAATATCCGGCAGAAAGATGTGTTTTAAAATTCAGTTTTTTTTCACATAACTTTATTATGTTTCATTATAATCACAAATTCTCTCATAATAAAGTAATTTCAAAAGAATTTTTAAGCAAAACCACATACTTTTAAAGCATGTTAGACACACTTCTGATTTAGAATGAAAGAATAAAATAATTTTGTTCTTTTTTCCAAAGATTAAACTTATTCTCAATTTATGACCAGGCACGATTTCAACGTCTATTTTTGTGACTGGGATTTTCATGTAAATAAGCGAAAATGTTAGGCTGACACAGCAATATATTTATCACAAAAAGTATACATATAACAGGAACGACCTGGTTCCTGGACAAATAAGGTTAACTAGAATTTCATTCGAGTTTGGATTCTAAACAGTTACAATTATTACAGAAGTCATTTGTGCATCAAGACACGTATTATCCGTAGGTTAAGACCTTGAAAAGTAGATCAAAATTTAAGACCCTTCTAAGACCTTGAAGTAATTCCTGTTTCGAGAGTTTTAAAAAAGAACTGTTTATTCTTTTTCGCATACTTTCTTAGACTTTTAAGTTTCCAGTGATGTGAATGATAGTTAATTTGTTAGTAAGCGATTGCATGCACTGAAACGTTTTTGTCAAAATTTAAAAAAGTGTTTTAATATTCTTCTCCACGTAGAAGTTTTTCTTATGAATTTTCGAATGACATTTAAGAAATATATGTGGAAAATATAAACAGAAAATTATTTCAATATTTAATTATTCAATAACTATATTTTGCTTTAATTCTGGTAATATATGATTCTGGAATTGAGCTTATTTATATTGGTGCTTTCAAGGAACTTATAGGCCACCAACAAGACAAAACAATTAATGATGCTACATTTTTTATTACCTTGAACCAAAAAGAATTGCCTTATATTCCAACGTAAAAAGTGCACTTTTAACACAAAAAGTAAGGACGAAATTTACGGATGCGCGTTATAAGGCGGATATAAAACGATTGCCTTAAAAATAACTAGAAGATAAGTATTAAAAAAATGTGGATTTCCGCATTTTATTCAAAAGAAATAAGATAAATTCCTTATGAAATTTTGTTATCGGATATCATGAACTCACAGTTCGTCATATTCGTCTTCGCTTCTACCTGCAGGCATATCTCCGAATTCTGTTTCATCTTTTCACCCTATCACTGTTACTCTGATCCATAAGTAATCATTTTCCGCTCCATGTAGATAGTGAAATATATTACATTATATTAAATGGTTTTATAATTTTGTCAGATTTACTTTCGTTCTTTGCTTTAATTATTCATTTAAAGAGTGTATCTAAACATCAAAAGGCAAGAATATTACCCATGTATATTTCGGGTTTCTTCGTAAAAAATAGAGAGCGTTTTCTACGGCGAATATACCTAAAAATCATAAACTGCAGCTTGAAAGTAAAGGTGAGCCCCGGTATATTGTGTATCTATTTGTATTTCGACAGAGGACAAATTTATTAAATAAAATTTTAAAGGAATAATCAACTTTTTTACTCCATTTTAACCCCTTAAAGCACGAGTTTAATTCGGAAAAGCTAGTAAAAAATGATCGAGCTTTTTTTCGGACTGAAAATGGATATATTGGTATAATTTAATATATTATAGATAGTTTATATGGTTTTTAACATAGTTTAAATAATATATAAAAGTAAAATTATAATCTAGCCTATATCTATTTTTACTAGAACGGATCTCAGAGGGGTGTTAGAAATAAAACAACGCGAGAAACAAGATTGTCTGTGTGAGACAGGGGCATCTACAAATTTGCCGGTTTATCCCGTTTAAAGGAGTAAATGCTTTTTCACTGTTTTCTTCAAGAATAAAATAGGTTGATGAAGAATTATGTATGATTCGAGAAAAGTACATTTATCTACTAAATTACCTTAAAAGCAAAAATAAACCTAAATTTTAAATTGTTTTAATGCAAAATTTATTAGCTGACGTATGATAAGGCGTATGGATTTGGGAAATATAATTATTACTTTCTTAACTTACAACATATTGACTTTTTATTTTAATTTAATAGTTCCAAAACCTTGAACATTTTCTTATTTGTGAACACTGTACTTATATATTCAGATATAGCATTTTCCAATGCATCATTAGTTATCAATAACTTTTCCATTTAACTCAATTTATTCGTATCATTTTGACTTACTACAAAAAATTTATTATAATTTTAAGTTAATTTCTATCACTGAATTCACACATTAATTAAAGCTTTTATCCTGACTTCTCGCTAGCTAGTTCCTCCCGTTGGTGTGGAGTGGTAGTTAGGAGAGGGGTGCCAGCTCAGGTATCGTGCTCGTCACTCTACTAGGGCTCAAAATTACGAGGATCGTCGCCAAAAGCCCTCGAGTAGCTGAAAAGAGCGACATTACTATTCACTCACTCACTCGTTCTAGCTAGTTTTTACTAACAAATATTTTGGAAAGCAATACATGAAAGAAAACTTATTTGTTCTATCAGCATAGATTTCTGTTCGCAATATCCTTGATTGCAATATTTCCTTTTTCTTTTCATTTAGAGACACATGTAATGACGTAGGCGCACTTGTGTGATAAATCACTGTCATGTGTTCTGGGATTATTTCCCGAAGCTTTTCTTCTCTTTTTGAAGTTGGCAGTTACAAGATTCCTACCTTTTTTTCTTTGTTTGAAAGAAAGGAAAAAAAGTCAATTACTAATATTTTTCGACATTCTGTGCATGCCCTATGCAAACAAGGTTGAAAAAACAAAGAAGTGTATTTTAATGATGTTTTTTTTTTTTGTTTGTTTTTGATGCTAGAGGTACATGTATTTTGTATTTATCAATAAAAAATATGTTCTGGAAAACTCAAATTGGTAAATAGAATAATATTGAAATGGATTTATTTATGAATGCTATTTTTTCATCTTTTCCTCGTGCTTGAACCAAAGTATTTGCCCCTTGCAGTTCAAAATCTAGATAATAGTCAAA
Source organism: Trichonephila clavipes (assembly GCA_019973935.1). Lineage (NCBI taxonomy): Eukaryota > Metazoa > Arthropoda > Arachnida > Araneae > Nephilidae > Trichonephila > Trichonephila clavipes. The sequence goes on from BMAU01018111.1 coordinate 856,613, forward strand.
TTTTCGGAATTGTTTAAATTTTAAAAAAAATATTTAGTATTCTCATTTTCTGAATGGTATGAAAATTTTTTATATGTTATTCATAAGGGTTTTTAAATTCTGCTTTATTATTAAATTATTTCTGCAACATTGCTTAGAAAAATTCGGTACTCTCCGAACTTGGTTTGAATATTCTGTGATGTTTTATTTATGCTAACATCTTAAATAGTTATTATTCAAACACATAAATGATTTTTATCAGAAACTAAAATCAAATCAAAATATATAAATGGCTTGGTTTTTGGTTATTCCTGAAATGTAACTAATATGCCAGTTTTTATTTAGTTACGTGCTAATAACAACTTTTTGTTATATATGAGAGTTTCGTTTTTTGTATTTTGAAGCTCAAGCTCTTTATGGATGTAATATGCGATAAAAAAAGCAGATTATTTTTAACTGAGATCACTGAGGGAGAGATAATTTGATGTTGTTGGTGTAGATAACAAATTCTTTGAAAGGATATTAAATAGACTTTACCTAGAAACAGATAAGAATGATATTTGCTTTAGCACGTGTGGTTATACATAGCTTCAGTTTTACATTATTCTGTTGAAAATATTTTTTGAAACGAGAATCATTGCTGGTTCAGTTCGATACTTTCGTTTAACATTCCAGGTTGTACATTTTTGCATAAATATTTCAATTTAAAAGATCACTCTTAATCTAAATGTGATTTTAAAAAAATAAAAAACTATTTGATATTATATGATTTATATATATATATATATAAATGTATATACATATATATAAATGTATATATATATAAATGTATATATATATATATATAAATGTATATATATATATAAATGTATATATATATATATATATATATAAATGTATATATATATATATATATATATATAAATGTATATATATATATATATATATATAAATGTATATATATATATATATATATATATATATAAATGTATATATATATATATATATATATATAAATGTATATATATATATATATAAATGTATATATATATATATATATATATATATATATATATATATATATATATAAATGTATATATATATATTAAATTATTCAATTGATAACACTGAAAAAGAACTGAAAAGTATATTCTTATGTAATATAATTAGTTCTATAAAAGACTTTCTCAAGTGTAGAAAGGGCCTTAGTGCAGTGTTTCTCAAACTGTGGGGCGCGCCCCCTAGGGGGCTTGATAATCCAACAAGGGGGAGGGGCACATCGAAAAATCGAAAATAAAAAATTATTTAAAATATTATTAATTTACTGAAAGTAAACAAAAGAAAATACATTCTGACGTAATAAAAAAATATAATACATATTTATACTGATATAATATACTGATAAGTGTATCAGTAGTGCACAATGTATTTTACCATTAATTCATCAATATTAATATAAGAACTTGTTTAATACTTATCAGTAACTCCATGGACATGTCATTTACAAAATTATATACATTTTATTCTTTTCTTGATAATTTTTACAGTTTATAATGAAAGTCGTATCGCAGCTTTAGCATCAAAAAGTGCATTATTATTGTATTCAATACATTGTTATTGTCTGGAGGGGGTGCGATGAAAATTATGATTGAAAATTGGGTCGCAAATATTGAAAGTTCGAGAAGCACTGCCTTAGTGGTGAAGTGGCCACGGCTGCAAACTCATGACCGGCTTTGTTTCTGCCGACTTGTGGGTTCGATTCCTGGTTCTAATGAAGACTTGTAGTGTACAGAGGCTGACGCACATTCAATCCGTTGAGGCTCAAGTTCCTCGGGGAGGGGGGGCAATTGATCAATTGATAGAGTGCCAACTAGCTCAGGTGCTGTATTTGTCACTTGATCGTGATTTAAAATGACGTCACTAATAACCTTCGAGTAGCTTTTCATAGTGCAACGTAATTAAACAATCTATCAACTTAAATGTGCGAATTAGGTAAAGAAAAGAAATGTGCACGATCATGCCTTTTTTCACAATTCCATAATTAGAAGCAGTTAATGTGAAAGTGATTTGAGAAATAGTTATTGATTTATATTTTGATTCACAGCAGTTAATTCTATTCTCGTTTTAGTGAATAGCAGTACAGTTTTTTTTTATTTCGGAAATTATGCAAAGCATTGAAATTCCATCGAATGTTTTCACTAATACATTTTTGGTTAAAAAAAAGAGAGGCAACTGCCATATATATTAACTAGGTTTATATTTGAAAATTATTGATTGAAATTTTAACCGTTATTGAAAAATCTCAAGTTTCATTTTCAATACAGGGCCTTGTCTTTTTGTGAGCTTTACCTCAACAAGTAACATAAAAAAATGTTTAACGTCAATTCCCACTTCGTTAGAAAAACGTACTGGCGTCATCTGTTGCAGCTAGTTGTAACTACGACAGAAATAATGCAGAATAAATTTAAAATTAAAAAATAAAATTTAATTGATGAATAGAAAGTATTTTATTAACAATTGAAAATTTGAACAAAATATATATATAGGAAGAGAGTGAATTAATAGTAGGAATTGAAAAATGCTTAAATGGCTAATCTTTCACTATATTTTTAAAAAGTGCCGTTCTCTGAGTACTTTTATTAGTACTTACTAATTTTAAGACTTTGTTAAAATTTTGATTAACTTCCTAAGTAGAATAAAGCGATTAGTAAAATTATGGGACATGATGTACTTAGCTATCTTATATAATTAATATTCAATTCTGTTGCAAGATTTATAAGATCTATTCATTTACTTAATAATAAATCTTATTAATTTCATTAAGTTTGACATTTGCATTGAATTAATGGTTAAATATTGTCCCCCATGATTAAAAGATATACCGACTGCGTTTGTAAATCTTACGTTCACGATTTGTTGCATCCAGTAATTTCAGAAAGTATTCATTAGTTATGCTCAATTGAAATGGTAATTATATTTATAAAACAGGATTACTTAAACACGTGCTTGTATAAAAATACAATTAATATAGAAAAACTTCATCAGAATAAAATATTAGAAAATATTACGTTATCAAAAAACAGAAAAGTATGACTTTAGAGAGTTTATTTCCGAAAATAATGCACAATATTTATTAGTACTAAGTGAAGTTTTTGGAATATTTATTCTTAATGTATTTTATTTAGATAGTTTTGAGTTTAAAATTTTAAAAATAAAATTAATTATGTAAGATATCTAAAAATAATTCACACAACAAAATAGCATCTTCTTTTCTTAAAAAGCCAATATTTGTTCTCAATAGTTGTATGAATAACATTTTTTTGCTGTGAATTGCATTGTAATAATGCCTCTGTTGCATTCAAAATTGTATTACTATCTGTACAAAATTACAATTAAATACGTTGTACATTTCAATCATGCAATTTTCTTTTATTGTTACATTTTCTTGCTTTGAATGCTTTTAATTTATAACAATACTACTTAATTACTTTCTTCTAAGCAAACTAATTATTGAACACTTTGATAATTGTATTTTCTATTGCTTATAACCTTTTCTTAAAATGTCAGTGCATATATGCAAAATATTTTCTCTCTTGAAACCTCACTTCTTAAATATTATAATTAATATCTAAAATGCAATAAAAAAAGTCAGTTACTGATATTTCTTGTTCGATTATCTGTTTTATTTTTTTAACCAATATGATTATATCCGTGATAACTATTTGATACATTTGATAAAAGTCATTACAAGGTTATGATAACTGATGTTAATATTTTATTTACTCTAGCATTTCAAACGCATGTTAGATCTCTCTAACTGAAGAATATACTAAATAGAAGATAATCATTGCAATATTCCCGTTTTGTGTGTATCTATCTAATAAATAATCCGCCTTTGTGTGATTGTATTAAATGTAGCAATAATTTTTATGTAAATGGGGAAAGAACTTCAGATCGAGGCGTGAAACGATTGCGTTGCACGCAGCTGTATTTACAAGTATTTATTAATGTCGTCTGGATGACTGTATTCTCTGATGTTATGTCTAGAGGTGACATTTTCAGTCGTCTGATATCGCCAATTTTATACTTCTACTTAAAGTATACTCACAAAAGGGTATATAAACACAATATTAGGTGACTAATGCATCAGCTACATTTCATTATATATGTGATTGCAAGTAATTCGTTAATATTTTACATGCCGTATTTACTCGAATCTAAGCCGCACTATTTTTCCAGCGTTAATGCTACTGAAAATCGGGTGCGACTTAGAATCGAAGGCAATGCATTTATCGCATGGGAGAAATTGATTTTCCATCTCTTTTAAGACAAAAAATGCAACTGTCAATTATGTCCACTTGCATTGATGACTTATCCCATTCCACAGTTTATCTCTGGTATTCAATATATCCTAAACATCGTTGTTTGCCCTTATTTTGGAAATTTTTTTGTATATCGTAGGCGCAATAAACAGACTGCGTAACTCCACCGGCGTTACTGATTTGATATAGGAGTGCAAAGCGCCAAGCACTTTTTGGCGCGATTCCTTAATCCTTTTGTTTTGTCTACGCCATGTCTTAGTGCACGCTCCGCTTTTAATTTATTCCTCGATCAGTATAATCACTACTTTTTTAATTTCATAATGAAACTAGATTTCGAATGGAGAGGTGGTAGCAAGATTTTAACATAAAATAAATACAACAGAAAGTAATATATGTGGCATGCAGCCAAAAGCAAAACACAGTCTTCGCGCGCAGGCGCAGCTAATGAGAACCGAAACTGTGGAAACTTTTGAACTAGTGAAAGTGAAACAAAAACTTTTAGACATTAGAGCAGAAAAAGAGAGAAAAGAAGAACGCGAGAGGTGCGCGAGCAGGCGTTACCTTCTGAATATCATCGTCAAACTTATCTGTAAAAACTTATCTACCTTTTTAATTAATTTTTGTTTAATGTTAAAATAAAATAGAAGATAGACCAACGTCTTGGACCCCTTGTTGTCTCCCACAAATTATGGGGGCTCGGCCGCGATCGATAAACTTTCGATTTTGAACCAAAGTCTGGACAATGAACAACAGCGTCCGTGAAGGAGACGCTCCGCCATTTTCGGAAACTTCGTTCAACCTGTGTAGAGGTTGAATTTTTCAACTTCATTCCTCCTGTGTAGAGGTCGGAACAAATAACAAAATAACCTGTGTAGAGGTATTTTTCAACGAACCATCGACAAATATTCCGCCTGTGTAGAGGTTGGAAAACCCATCGACGAAAATCCCGCCTGTGTAGAGGTTGGAACTAACTCAGTGTGAATAATCCGCCTGTGTAGAGGCCGGAACTACAATTTCAACTATATTACCTGCGAAGAGGTGACATCAGTGGAATCAACGTTTTTATTGGATACATCGTACGTGCGAGCAACAAGGGAGCCAGAAAAAAAAAAAAAGGTAGGATCTTTCCATTTCTAAAATGTATAAAAACGCTCTTAAAAGAGGATCTCAAAAGAGTTGTTGAGAAACTAGACGGTATTGTCGAAAGTACTGACACTATAGTTAAACTAAAGACTAAAATTGAGAACAGTAGTACATTTGAAAGTGATCCAGATTTCGTTAAAACTTTAATTCAAAACTGTATAGATGATAGAGTATCGCAAAACGAAAGAGAGGTAACTTCAGAACAAAAAATTGAGCTCGCGAAACTTCAGTTAGCAAAATTAGAAAAAGAAATCGAACTTCATTTAGCTAAAAATAAAGCATTAAGTTTAAATCCTGCAGCTAAAGTCGAAGAAAAACAGTTCGAAACTAACATAGAAAATATGATAAAAAGTATAAAAACTTTATCTCTTCCTGTTCCCAACAGATCTGAAAATTTTAATCTGTTCTTCCAATCATTAGAACGCGCATTTTTAACCAAGAAAATAAATGACGAATATAAATCTGAAATTTTAATAAATCTTCTGGGCGAAAGAGCTCATAACGTCTTACTATATATTAAAGAAGAGGAATTAAATGACTATGAAAAACTAAAATCTTTAGTACTCAGAGAATTCCAATTAACCCCTCGCGAGTGTTTAAACTCATTTAAAAATGCTGTAAAATCATCAGGCGAGACATACATCCAATTTGCTGCAAGATTGACGGCAAACTTCCAATATTATTGTTCGTTAAGAAAAGTTAATTCCTTTGAATCTCTATGTGATCTTATAATTTCTGATAAATTATATGAAACTTTAAATAAGGAAACTGCAACTCATATTGGCATTCGAGAAGCAGAAGATTGGTTTAGGCCTATTGATTTAGCTAAAGAGTGTGATATTTATATTTCATCTAGAAGCGGATCACGTAAAGAAATTCCTATTACTTATGGATATACCCAAGACCCCTTTAAAAATAAATCACAAAACTTTAAAACAAAGATTAAAGAGAACTATCCCCAATATCATGAAAGAGAAAATAAAAATTGCTTTATATGCGGTGATTCATCTCATTGCGCAAGAGACTGTGAGAAGCGTTTTAAACCTAAAGAATCTAATGATCACATCCATAATAAAATAAACGTGAATACTTTGAAAATCGAGAGCGAAAAACAAAATAGCGGTGAATGCGCAAATCTTCAATACGTAAACATTTTTGTGGAAAATCAGCCCGTAACAGCATTGATTGATTCAGGTTGCCAGATCCCAGTTTTAAATTCCTCACTAATTAGAGTGCAAACACCTTCCGAAGAGATCATAACATTAAGTTCATATTTTGGCGAACAGCGTATGGTAGAAGTTAAACCCATAAATATTTCTCTTAATCAACACTCTCCTAGCTTGAGTGTTGGAACGGCAATATCACCGACCTTGACCGAAGAATTTATTATACATCCCAGTGTATATTCTGAAATAGAGAAACTAGGCCACGCAAAGAGCGATGTTTTATTGAGTGAAAGTGGATCCTCTTTGAGTGCAGATTTGGGTGTTCAGTTTAATTCAAGTGTTTCTTTTCCAAATGTTTCTGTTTCAAATGTGATAGAAAACTCTAGTTATGATTTGCCATATGTTAAGAACTTTAATACTAGAAATGATTCGAGTTCTCTAATTAAGGATTATAAATGTAATAAAATTAAGAGTACTAAGTTAAAATTGAGTATTGTAAGAGAAAAATGTTCTGATATAGTATTGTATAAGAAAGCCAATGGTGCCATGAAAACGAGTTCCGTGGAATTTATCTCCCGCTCACCTAACCCTTTACCTATGAAGAGTGAACATCGACGGTTTGTGTTGCTCCGGAAAATTTTTGAGCCTTGGCAGTGGAAACGAAGGAAAAAGAGAAATCGTTTTGAACAGACGTCCAGAACTCTTGAAAGGAAAATATCGATGCGTTCAACTAAAGATCAACTTGTTAAAAAAGACGTTTTCATGCCTGTGAAACACAATGTTTTCCTGTAGAACCTTCCGGATGTCGAAGAGGTGTCTTCACATGATGGAGAAACTGTCTAGTTCAACAAAATTTTGATATGTTTAATCTCTGTATATTTGTCGTATAGTCCTTGTCTGTTCCGTTTTTTTTTGTATGTTTCAGATTCTCCTCTGGTCTCCATGGAAATACCGCTGCGGACAGCGTACGGTCAGAATGGCCGTTGTGGCATGCAGCCAAAAGCAAAACACAGTCTTCGCGCGCAGGCGCAGCTAATGAGAACCGAAACTGTGGAAACTTTTGAGCTAGTGAAAGTGAAACAAAAACTTTTAGACATTAGAGCAGAAAAAGAGAGAAAAGAAGAACGCGAGAGGTGCGCGAGCAGGCGTTACCTTCTGAATATCATCGTCAAACTTATCTGTAAAAACTTATCTACCTTTTTAATTAATTTTTGTTTAATGTTAAAATAAAATAGAAGATAGACCAACGTCTTGGACCCCTTGTTGTCTCCCACATATATTAATGTATTATACTTCCAGATATAAATTGTTTACACCATTTAAGCGTTCATTACACAAAATTTGAACAATGTGTTACTTTTGCTGAGCAGAGATCCCGCGGGAAAAAAAACCAAAGCAAAAAACTAACACTAATATACGCCATCACCATGGCAACCACATTATCGCACGATTAAAATATCAAAGTAAACCATATTGTAATATTATCGCCTATCTTGGCGAAAATAAACAACAACTTGGTGCCTAGCCTTACTGTATCAAATTAGCATCCCAGATGGAGTTACGCAGTCTGATAATTAGATAGACGATATGCTTTCTTTTAATCACCTAAACATCAAATATAATGGCAATAGTATCAAAACGAGTTCATTACGACGCAAGTATGAAAAGAGAGACAATTTTCTTTGCAGAAAAAAACGGAAAAAGAGCAGCTGCCACTGAAAATTTGACACAGATGAAACAAATATGATTCGATGGCGTAAACAAAATGATATAATTTTTGCTTTAAATTGTTCAAAAGACTTTAATGGTTCTTTTACATATGCATTCTTTTGAAAAATATTTCTCAACAAATGCAATGGATGGCACGGAAGATGGTAGGAAAATGACGACACCTACACCAATTCCAAAGTCAGCTGTGACAATGGGAGTGACGAATTATTTTCGAATCATGATACTGACAGTTAGAGTAATTATAGGTTCATGTATGTATTTGAAAAAGTTTAATATTGGTAAAATAAATAAATTATATTACCTTCTTATTATTTCTCATTAATTTTTTTTTTAATTTTAAGTATCGGCTATTGATGAACCTTTTACAAATTTTTTTAAATTTTTTTCTCAAAAATGTGTAGAGAATAGGGATGCGGCTTAGAATAGATAGCAGCTTAGATTAGAAAAAATACGGTATTTTTATCTTTATTTTATGGAACTTTTTCTTGTTCAGATATATTCCATTTAAAAAAAAATTCGCTTGAATTCTTTGAAGGAAAAAACCAAAACGTCTATCTTTTTTTCCTTTCAATTTACCAGTTTTATTTTAATGATCTAAAATGTCTGAAAATAAAATGTAATTAAAATAACATTTTTGAAGACTCTACCCGTAAACTTCAAACAATTTTAAATTATTTATTTTTAATTCATCCTCAAAGAAAATAAATTCTGCTAAGTATTTTTTTTTATTTAAATATGGTCACTGGAAAACTGAAGTGAAGCCAAGGTAAAGTGCAGTGAAACAAATGCATTTTAAACTTTTTCTTATTATTATTTAATTTGAGATGATAAAATAAAGCAAGCAAAATTTCATTTATTCATTAGTTATTTTCCTTATTTCGTCAAAATGTTAGCGCTACAATCGAATCTAATACGAAATCAAAACGTAAAATGTTAACTCTTTCCGTATTGAATCAAGCAAAGTGCCTTTCACAAGAAATATTTAAATTAAAGTTAATCAAATTTTAATAGAATATATATTTTTAAACATTTTCTGAAAAAGAGACAGCGTAGAAAAGAATAATTGATTTTACTATATTTTACAAGTGAAACAACATAGAAAACAGTCAAGGATTTTACTACATCTTACATAAATTACATAATTTTGTTTAATATGTTATGGGTTACAAAGAATTTGAGATAAAAATATAATAACAATAATAGTAAAAGTTTACGATATCAAAACATTTTTGACCGAAACACAGATTTCTTTGTAAAAATGATTGAATATTTATATATATAGTTTTTCTACTTTTTAGAGAGAGAGAGAGATTTTAAATAATATTATCATTCTACTATAATGGTAATATTATTTTATCAGACGATTGAAACGTATAATCAATAAAAAGATAAAGAAGTAACTGAAAAACTATTATGCTATATGTGGATTAAAATTTCTTGAAATATTTATTTTCATACTGTTAAGTAAATTCTTCAAGCGTGTTTTTAATGTTAACAGATTCACACCAATGTATTTTTTTCATGTTATCAGACAGCATACAAAACCATTACGGTTTGCATTCCCAATTTATATGCACTAACATATAACACCATAAGACCTAATGTAAAACTAAAATCTAATTTAACTTTTTTTTAAAAAAAAAATGAGCAAATTTTGTGAAATACGATTATAAGTCGTTTCATTGTTTTAAATGTATAAAAAAACAAATTAAATTAAAAATACTAAGACTAAGATGAGTTTTTCGTACAAATAAAACTAGATTTCTTTTGTAGAGGGATTTAAATAAAAACGCACACACCTTAAAGAAAACAAATCAATTAATTTAAATGTCATCTTACAAAAGTAAAGTACTACTAACTGTTAATATTGCATTATATCGCACAAACTAATAAAGTTTGGGCAAATTATTTTCAATTAATTTTATCTGAATTGCATGTGTTGCAGGAAGTGAAATATTCTTTCGAAGAAAATTTCTTGAAATTCCCCCCCCCATTGTGTTCAACGGTTTGAGAGAAAAATAATTCTTATTAATTAAATTTGTTGAATTCATCAAAAGTATTCCATACAATTCTCCACACTCACTAAATATGAAATGAGACAGCTTCGTTTCAGATTTCAAAATGAATAAATTTCAACGCGCGCGAATGCAATTATTCTTCTTAATTATTTATTCCTCGAAAATGTGAAATAATTTTTCCGAAATGTACTTTCAATGATTTCGTAACTGCTGCAACCAACTACCTTAATCGTGTTTTTTAATGCAGGTTTTCAAGGACAAGGCATTTTTTTAAATTAAATTAACAATTATTTTCAAAAAATTGTCTTTTATCGAGAATCATACATTTTCGCACATTCAATCTGAGTCGTAGTTTTCCTTTCGATTAGTAACTTTAAATTCCTCAGAGTATTGAATCCTTTAAGTTAAATATATCGTTCAACGTTTAGAATTTCAAATACATTTTTTGAATAATTTACGATTAAATGAATACTAATTATCCCTGAATTATGATGAAGATAAATTAGTATTGCCCCAAACGTTTTGCTTGCAACAACTAATATTATTTTAAAAATAAAAATAAAAATGAGTAAAAATATTTTTTAATGTTCCTTTGAATTACATTCTTAAATTTGCAGTATTTATTCTACAACAGTTGATTATTATTTTGCTCATTAATATGCATTTTTCGAACATCTAGAAGCATATGGATTGAACACTGATTTCGAAAATAATATTTCTAGAATGATTTTTTTCTTGGAATCCGAGACGTCTTTCCAAAAGATTAACGAAAAGAAATTAAGCAAAATAATATATAAATAGTACAAAATTTTAATATTTCTTAAAGTTTTATGCGCATAATATTATAGCTGTTCTATTTATAAAGATTCCAGAGCTATTCTAATTTAAGTTTTAAAGAATGATTTTAACTCCCTGTTGTGTAAAAGCTGGGTATCATAAGTATTTATGCACTGAGACATTTATCAATTAGTGTTCAAATTTAATCAAACCATCAAACCATCCGAATCTTAAAATTCTCGATACAATCAATTAAACGTGAGACATTTTTTTTAAAAAATATTTTCTGTTTTAATGGATATATTTTGATTATTTCCCTTCTAAAGTTCGATATCTCAGTTGTGTTATTACACTCCAACTTTTTATCAGGATACACAAAAAATTTTGTAACATAAAATCTTTTCAGACCGTTATAAAGTGCGGTTGAATTATATCTCACTCAGGTATTATTTATCTGGATAACATAACGCATAAATAAATGTCGAGAAGAGCTTAGATGTTATTCTCATATCAATACCAATAACCAAAATGTAAATCTCTAAAATGTTAATCAAGAGGAGAAAACCGAAAAATAAAAAGATCAAGTTAAGCTAAATACTCGTTTCCATATTTTTAAAGGTTTCGTTATCCCAGTGGTAAATGCACAGATTTTCAACTAAGCAATGGATAAATTAAGATTAACTTTCAGAAAATAGGACTCCATTTAAAATCAGTGGTTCTGGAATACCATTTATATTCAAATGGATAACAAAATCATCTCCCAACTTAGTGATGAAATTTGAAGCACATGAAATAATATCTCAAATTGCATAAGTTCAATGCTTCATTTTTAAAATAGCGAATTCTGCCACTGCTTTGCAAACTCTTATTGTTAGTATATCAGAAAAGTAAATCTGAAGTAGAATAACCTTTGACTTAAAGAATTTTAAAACTTGGTTTTATACAAATTTCCAATAAAAAAAATGCTAACAAATTCTACCTGCATCCATCTCAATCTTTTCCTCTACTTCTCAAAAACCGTTCATTCATACGAAACAAAATGCCTGTTAACCGATACGATGTCCTTTCGTAAAATACCGTTCCGCTCCACGAATCTCGTACGAAACAATTGCCGAAGCACAAAAGTTGGCCAATCTGACATCTCAGTCTTCAGTTGAAAAACAATTTGAGACCCATTTCAGGCAGTCTTCATTTCTTACACGCTCGGTTTCCACCTAATTTTGCATGGAATCTTCCATACAAACGGACATCTTATTTCAATTGTTTTAAGATGATGTTAAGATAAAAAAAAGAGAGAAAATTATCTCATAAAGAGTTGATTCTTAATTGTACTTTATCTGAAACCGAAATACCTTGTTGTGAATACTCTATACTATTAAATTACAAAGAATAATTTGTTTATTTGACATGTGAATTTTTACGAAAATGATTTTTAACAATTCCGTGTGCATTCTGCATAGTAAGGATCTTTGTGTGAGAAACTTTAGATCGATTGTGATTTTGGCATGTTATTTTTCTGTTATATATATATATATATATATATATATATATATATATATATATATATATATATATATATATATATATTATATATTTATATATAAATTATTGAAAGCTATTCTAAGTCAGCACTGTTTCTAATACTTAGCATCCATATTTTTAAGTTTTCAATATCTGTTTGATGCTTTTATCTTTAGTGTTCAAGTAATTTCTGTCTCTTCGATAGACATTTTTAAAACACACACACACACACACATATATATATATATATCCATACAATGCCGTATTTTGTCGTGGCGAGGGGTAGATTTTAAATGTGTCCAACCAAGGTAGGGCGTGGCTGGTGGTGTGTGAAAGATACTGTATTATCAAAGAAGCAGGAATCTTGAAAGGATTAACTCCATTTTATTGCACTTCTTGAAACATATATGCATCTTACAACAATAAAGATTTTACAGCACAAAACAGACAATGACAACACACAAAGCGTGACACCCGGCTTACTACATGATTGCAGAGAAGAGAAGAAGAGAAGAGGGCGCACAATTTCCAGATCCCTGTATTTATACGCAGCAAGACATCACGTGATTTAGGAGGTGTATGGAGATAGTTTCATAAGTTCCCGGTAGGCGGGTTACCAATTTAAATAATTACACGTTAATAATTCAAGAGCTATTACAAATTATTAGAATTATTACCTATAAATATATATATATATATATATATATATATTTAGATAGAAAGAGAAAGTTGTATCATATAAACATACTAAACTAAATTTTTTACCCCAGTATCATGTACATTACCTTTTACTCATTACATATTTTTATTACCGTTTTAATTAATTTTATTAGTTATTTTTTCTATTTACAGTTAAGAAGAATTTGTTAAAATTATATGGAATGCTGTAACAGAAATTCGTGTGTATGAGATTAATTCTTCTACTAAAACTATTTACCGCATTGTGTAGTAAGCTATCATGCCAGTAAAAATTAATACAAAAACTATTATTTTGTTCTTTTGTGATTCATAAAATTTCAAAAATAGAATAAATGATTCGAGGTTAGTGTAGCTTTATATTTTCTATTGATTTTTGTAACAATTTTTTTTTTTATATCTGATTAACTTTTTTTTCTGCAAGACTACAGATTCGATAAGCACATTTCTGAAAAATCTTGTACGACTTTTATAATTCTTTACAATGTTTTCGTACAAAATGGTAACTTAAGTTGGAAAAACTTTCCCACAGGTGTATCTAAATATACTTCAAATTATTTTTTTTATTCTAAATACTATGTATTATTTTCAATAAGTTAATTGTGCTCTCGTAACCTTCATTTATTTAGTAACAATTGTATATAATTAATTTTTCCACTTTTCTAACCACGTTTAATAACTTATAAAACTAAGAATGCCACTACCCATATCCTTAAATCGAAACACAAGAAATAAAAGAGAATTTTTAACAATTTTCATGAATTAAACATTAGTGTCGCTCCAAATCTAAGTCACGTGATAAAATAAAAGTCCGAAGAAACCCACATTGTTTTTGACCACCTACACCCATAAGCTAAGTAGATCTTTCATGTAACATGTTACTAAGCGACTTTTTATGTCAATAAGAATTTTTTTGATCATTCGCTATAGAGACTGTTGACGTAATTTGCTTTATCGTGTTTTGTTTCATTATTTAGTAGGTGTGAGATATCTGTCCCATTTTCAAGCACAATCTATCTTTAAATGATCTCTTTATTGAAAATGCTTGTTAAAAGCAAATAACAGCAGTTCTTCCATCACCGTATAATGATAATTGCAAAATTTTTCTCAATTTATTATCAGAAACTATAGAGTAAATCAAAAACAAAGTAATATGGCTTGAATTTATATTTTAAAGCCTTTTAACTTAAAAAATCCTTTTAAATTTTAAATTCCCAGAATGTGAGAAATATTTCTCGCATATTTGTCTTAATAACAAATGGTTCACAGAAAATGTTTATGTAACGTGGTAATTCCAGTGATATGATGAATAAAAAATCGTTTGTTTGCTTGGAACTTTGATATTTCAATATCCATTCATTTGTATGAATTGTATGCAAAATACTTTGATTTTTCACTATATATATTATCTTGTGAATTTGGACAACTTAGTATTGTAATACATAATCATAACAATGATTTTATGTATAGTAAACGACATATAAATCCTTCTGCCTATAACAGCTTCACAATTTTACTTGTTCTGAGTTTACCGAAAAGCATCAAGCATTGTATTCTTCAATTTCATACGTAATTTCTAGTGATATCACTACCGTCTATTACTTTTTTATGCATTCCTTCATAGAATGTTATGACGTAGTATAGAAGCGTACAGCAATGTTATTAGATGGGAACTAAATTTTACATAATATTGAAATTCTGATGAACTGTATCTATGGGTTACATTTTTTTTCTTTTTTGGTTATTTACTTTTAAGAGATGTGATAAAAACTTATATTAATGTGGTAGTTAAATAAATTAATTTATATAAATGGAATACTGTCTTTAAACCCTCCTGATTGCAGCAGAAGTGTTATTAGTTTCTTTACAAAGAAAATAAATAATGTATAAGTACTCTTGTTAAAATTTATGTCAAAAGGAAGAAGTTTTCCACATTAAATATAAAATGATTAACTACAAAAAATCAGCAAGTTTATCATTTTGATAAATGTAGCATTTTATTGATAAATATTCGATTTCGGATCTATATATAAATTCTATCTCTCTCGTTCCCCCTCCCGCTCTTTTTTATTCCCAAGAAGATTTTATATTTTCTTACTTAATAACATGCGGTTATTTAGAGGTACTGAAAATATGGCATTTCATGCTTTCATACTAGCTATTTATTTTTTCTGCAATTAGACTAAATTTAAACTGATACTACATTGGCAATAGTTGGATAAGTGTTATATTTATTTTTTTGTTTCTTTCCATAATATTTTCTATTCCCCCGAAAAGCATTTACTAACAGCTAATTTACTTACCGTGTAATATTGGCAGAGTTTTGATGATCAATTTATAACAGTTATTTCTATAGCCTAGTGGTCATGGACGTGGAATCGTTGCTGGCATTTTGAAGTTGAGTAGTGGTTTCAAGTCTTTTTTTATACCACTAAAGACCCATCATTTAAAAAGGCTGTTGATTTTAAATTAATCGAGTCTCAAAGTCTTCTCGGTAACTTGATGTGTAAGATTAAAGAGCTGTAATCCAGCCCCGGTATGGCTCAAAATTATAAGAACAAAAGTTTGACAATGATTCAAAATTCAGAAGTCTACTTCCAATATCCATCGTATATTGCTTCATCTTGCTATGTTACTAAAACTATCAATCTATCTATAAAAAAAACCATAAAAAATTACTTTACCATCGCATTGTTTAATGTATATATGTCACATTGTACTATATATTTGCCTTTTCATCCACAAAGCGATACTTTGTTTACAAAATATTCCAATAATTTGACTATTTTTGAAATTCAACTCTAGTCAGAAAACTTATAAATAATTTGAGTACTTTCGATGTCAATATTCTGATTATTCAACTCTTAATATTCAGCACTTAAATGTGTTCATTCCATAAAAAAATTGCATTCCATTCATACACTATCTTAATTGTTAGAATACTAAATGAGTCTTACAAGGTCTCCAACTCACTAACTTTTAACATTGTGCAACGAGACTAAAATCCTATTATCATCATTTTGATGCACTTTCCCTTCAAAAAGCTTTCACACAATCACACAACCGAATAAAAAGTAAATATCGTACTCAAATCACTCTCGATGACAACTTGCATGCTTTTTTTTTTATCTACTTTCAGTTCTACTGGACACAACGAAAGTGAATTGAAAAGGCAAAAAAAAAAAAAAAAAAAGCTTATGTAAACACCGCCCAGCGGGAAGAGGCGGCATATATATGTTTTCAGAATGCGTGTCGCCACAATGTGTGGATACTGTGCCATGATTCAGAGATTCCCGCCCCGAAGCGTCACATCTCGGATATATGCACACGAAAAATTGTATTATTTTTCAGCAAGTGGTGTGACGATATGCTTATTCAGAAGCTAACCAAATCGGTCAGTTTGTATAGGTCAGTGAGAAGGTTTAGATGAAAGTATAGGCACACTGACCTTCTCCCATTGTTGTCAATGCTAAATTCATAAATAGTTTGTCAAAATCTTTTGATGTTTAAAATTGTTTTATTCTTGGGAAGTAAGGATTAAAGGTATCTCTAAGAAGGATGTCTATGTAGGTAGCGAAGAGCAACGCCTTCTTTTCTGCGTTTGCTATTTTGTTGCTGTAAAGAAATATAGTAAGTTTTTTTTTAATTAGCTCCTTAATTTGTTTTTCTAAGAAAAAAATAAATAGAAAAAATAACTCGGAGGGAGATTTTCAACCAAAACTGTATGATGCCTCCAAATAGAGGAAAATTAATATATTTTTAAATATGCTAATGATTTTGTATATCACATTTTCAATACTTTTTTAAAACTGTATTTTTAAGTAAGTTTGTGTTACCTAGAATGCAAATAAAACTAAAAGCTAATGTCCCGAATTTATTTTTTTTTGCCATTATCTTACGTGGTATGATTACAGATGTTGAAGGGGTCCAAAATATATAACAGCGTTGGAGCTTCCCTAGGATAAATACATCCTGTCTGCCTTAAACTATAAGAAAAAAGTAAAATTATTTGGGTGATTAATTACAACTGATGCCTTGTTACACTAAGCTTTTAAAGAAAATGTCTTCTATGAAAGGTATTAATACAAAAATACGTGTTACTGAACGTAGATTAATCTGAATAGGAAACAAATACTTTATCCGCTTAGTTATCCAAAATATACTTCTATACGATGAACAAAACTATGTAAAAACTTTATTGTTTTACATTTATATCCCTTTGCACTTTAGTTAATGATAACATATGAAAGTATTGGTATCTTTCAAGTTAAGAATAATATTGTTAGTATTATTTACTAATTTTCTCTAAGAATGTTAACTATCTTTTGTACTAGATTAGCACCTTTTTATTTATTCGCTTAATCCAGAAAAAATTACAAAAAAATGGTACATTTATTTAAAAACATTTACAATTTTTTTTTATACTACGCCATAATTACAAGATAAGATATAGACATTCAAGGTTGAAACAAATTAGCTTAGAAATAGAAATACTGTAATAAAATGCAACATGCATGTACAAAACTGTAAAAAAAGTATTTATATTGTTGAAAAAGTACTGTTATATATAAAAGAAAATACCATTGCAGTATTCTTAAAGTACATTGGGATTACGAAGATTCTAAATAATTCGTCATCATTCATCTATTAAAAAGATTTAAAATAGTTGTTGGTCTGTCTATACCAGTGAATGCATGCCCAAGGGAAAGAAAGAGGGAAATACACTTATATCAATAAGTACTTCGGCAGTAAATACTGATTTTAGAAACGAATTTTAAAAAACTATTGAATGTAGCAATAGTTAAGAAACAAAATCTAAAATTTATTTTTTTATGATATTATTCTTTGATTTCATTTACTGTTTTAGCCCTCAATTTAAAAAAGTTTTTAGAATAGAATACTCATTAAAATCCTTAAAAACTATAATAATATCTAAAATCAAATACTTTTAGTGTTTTCTTTAAGCTATCAATTTTTAAGCTAAAAAATTTCTAAAAAATATTCCGCAACATAAGCATCTGTTCTTTATTACAAAATGTGTCCAGATTTTCATCGCATCTTCGAAATTCTTTAAAAACGCATTAATAACTGTACGTTTATTACTATAAAAATTTAGAAGATGCATGAATGCATTTGCATTTAATTCAATCTGTTTGTAAATCAGAGTAAAAATAAAAATAGAATCTATACTTAGAATTATGCCTTTTTCTTTTGGGACTGCATATTTTTTAAGGGTATATTCTTACGTTTACTCTTTCCTTGGTTTTTTCCTTATCTGAAACTGATACAATTAACATCCTTGTCTTGCTTCGAGTTTATTAAAAGATATCGATCGCTAACAATCATCAGATCCAACCATTATAATGATCGTGAGATTTATACAATACACAATTTACTTCTAAATGAAGCTCCAGTTTTATAAGCTGTGGGAAAGTAATGAATGTCTTACGATACCAGTCTTCAAACTTAAACATCATTATTAAGTTCATTTTGCGAATTATTCTAATACCAAAAATAACCATTTACATCCAAATATCTCATTGGAAAATAGGGAAATAAATAAAATAAACCACTTCATTCAATTGTGATCAAGACTGACACAAAAGAAATGGAAATGGCTTTCATACTAGTTACAATGTCTTGTATTTAATCTAATAATTTGTAGAATATTAGCGGGCAACACTTCTTGGAATATAGAACGTTTGGTGAATTGTTCTGCAGAACGCCTTGGAGCGCCGCCATGCTTCCGAAATGTCACGTAACCCAAGCACATTGAACTTCGAACAAAATCCAGAAGACAGTTTTGTTTTCTCTAGATCTCCTGCAGATAACAAGATTTCTGCTCTAATTTTGAAGTTCACAAAAGCTGGGTTTAGAAGAAACGGTTTTCTCTTCTCTTTTTCTGTGTAGTTATGGCGATTTTTATTGCAGGATTAGGGTGAACTAGTTTTGTTTTGTTTAGTTTTTTACTGTGTTTTGTGTCTATTTCCCGCCATTGTTGTTTAAACCTAATGAGGTCTGTCGTCCTGGTTTCGAATCAACTCGAGACATCAATAGCTGTTTTTAAAAAAAGTTAAAAACGGGGAATTCAAAAGTTACACTGAAACGAAATAAGTTATTTTTCCCCCACAAGAAGTTATTTTTCTATTCCATTCTGTTGCATATATGTCAGAGCAAATCAAAAATATATTGTTTCGGTGAAACGTGGTGGTTTTGAAGAAACGCTATTTTCCACAATCAACCTTTGGACAATCAAAGCTTTTCAAGATTCTTCCATTCAGTTATAAATCATTCTAACTAGGACACAATGTGGCGAAATTAGTTTATTATTTGAGTATATATTAAAACATTTTTGCATTAGGATTAGGACTGTTTGTGCAGAAAAAAATGGTTTGTTTTTTAATGCAGTTTAATTGATTTTATCAATCTGAATATTTGAAATTCAATGCGGAACTACGTTTCAAAACAAACTATTGATGTAAAGGTATTTATAATTAAACTTCGCGTATATATATATATATATATATATATATATATATTACTTTTTTGCTTCAAAAAGTATTAATTAACAATATCATGGTGGTTCAAATTGTTATTCGTTATGATAAATCACTGTTTGGGAAAGGAAAAAAACACTATAACAAGCATAATGCATATTTCCTAACATATAAAAAAAATCATGAAAATTGCATTCCAGCAAAAAATAAAATTTTTTACTTGGAAATGAAAAAGAAATTTTTTGCGGAAAAAAATTCGATTTAATACCTTAATTTTTTTTTATAAAGAATGAACGGAATTTTATTTTTCTATTTTTTTAAAATAATAATCATTCGTTGTTCTTAGAATCACAATAGATAATCTATCAAAAGTTTGAGGATTTTTTTCATCTTTCTTTCCTTTTGTTGTTATAACTATTAACATTATTTTATAGTAATGACAACTATAAAGTTTTTATTGTCAACAAAATTCACCCGGTCGCCCATCGGGTATAGTAGTTAGTGACGTTGACTGTGGTGCCGTAGGGTCTGGGTTCAAATCCCGGTTAAGACATGGATGTTTGTATTATAATCCTACTATTCTTTGTGATGTGTGCTTCATACCCCCGTGATGTGTCTATGTAAAGCCCCCGTGTGATACCTTATGACGCACGGGGTTATAAATGTTCTCAATTAAAAATATAAAATTCAGCTTCGAAAATTTTCTATTAAAATCTAAGGTTTATCATTTTTAAAAAGAAAAAATGATTCGTTAACAGAATGAAACGCATTTAATTTCTTTTTTTCGAATCTTTTAAATATATTAAGTAAAATTTATGACGAGTTTCTCCTTCTCCATCTTGTGACAGAAGCCTGGTGGTTATGGTCACGAACTCGTGGCCAGCGTATTATGAATTCGAGCCCTAAAACCACTAAAGACTGGCCGCATATAAAAAAAGGGGGTTAATACACATTAAATCCATCGTGACTGAAAGTCCTCCCGTTGACGTGGTGAGTGAATATTAGCGTTGCAGTATTCAACTACTCGAGGTCTTTTGGCGACGGACCTCATAATTTTGAACCATGGTCAAGTGACGAGGACGACATCTGAGCTGACATCCCTTTCCTAACTTAACACAATACCCTCGTGAGGAGGTTCAGATCTCGACATAACGAGCATTGGGCCCTTCTGCACGGCGGGTCTTCAGCGATTCTTCGATCACATGTCCGTTACCATGACTACAAAGCTACCGAGACTACCTGTTGACGTGGTGAGGTAGTTTGGAGAGGGAGTGCTAACTCAGGTATCATCCTTGTCACTTGACCTTGGTTCAAACTTCCGAGATCCGTGGCCAAAAACTCTTGTGTCACTCAAAAAGGCTACGTTAATAGAAAAACAAACACTCCTCTTTGAATCACATTTTAATTTTATCTTAGCTCTTCTTCCTGATCTCTTCATTCACATTTATTGGATTCATTAATTTCATTCAGTAATCTTCTTTGGTATTGCCAAAAAAATTATCAATTACTACCCATTACAGCAATTATCCTGTTGTTTCAACTCCACCAATATAAAAAATTACTCCTCATACGCTCTCTACCATCCAAACCTATAACTCTTCTCTCAATTCATCAATTATTTTGAGCATCACTTACAGTACTTCCCCTTCCTCCAAACGAGACACAAATCTCTACGATCTCTCTTCCTGTGCAATCTCTAATCACATTCCGCAAAGATGATGTGAGGAGGGGGGAGGGGAGAAAAAAACGTGACATGAGCCTTGATGGATCAATGAACAGATCTCTCTCCTGCCTGTAGGTAGTCGATGTGAGAAAAAGGTTAAAGACCGTAAACTCATAAAGACGTATCAATGACATGAGCACGACCGTATCTCGGTACGAGGTGGCAGATTTTTGAAGAGGATCTTGCTGGATAATTTTTAAAAAAATAAAGTTTCAATTACCTTTTGGCTGTTACACACATTTGGGGGATTCCTGTCAATTTATAAATCAAAAGGATATTAAATAATTATTAATTTGGTTGAGAGTTGTGATTAAAAAAATTGTGTCAGGTAATTTTTTGTTTGTAGTTGTTAATTTAAGATTTTAAAGCTTCGTAAAAGAGCAATATAGCCGGAAATTTTTAAAATATATTATTTGATATAAATATTATATGAAAATGAAATGCAAGAAACTGAGAGAGATATTATGCTATTAAAATTCCACAATTAAAAAAATCAAGTTAATTCATTTAAATTAAATATTGCTGTATATATTTTATATAGTTAATATTTAATAGCATGATTCAAATCTATTGTTAATTCAACTGAAAGTAATACTTTCGTTTACAAGAATTACCTGATATAGTTGAAATAAGTTATTGTTATTATTAAGTTCTTATATCACTGCAAGATATTTCTATAAATAAGGTTTATATCATTATTTATTGTACTCAGTTCATACCATTTGTCATATATTGTAATACTTATTATTTTTTATGCATATATTTGTTTCCGCGATTTTCTATTAGTTTTGTGGGTGCAATAAATGCTTGCTACAACACATTTTAAAATTATAAAACATTCTAGTAAACAATATTCATCAGATCGCTAATGTGTTAGGTATAGGATTATAATTCATAAATTTCATTAGAAATAACAAATTACATTTACATATAATTTTCATTCATATATATACATATATATATATATATATAGTTACAAAAAAGTACCTCATAAAAAACCTTACTTTGAGTAATAATATAAAATTTTGCAAATTGCATTCATATTAGAGGCAAACATCGAAATTAAATATGTCTATCTTTTATTTTTCTAGTATATATACATAAACAATTTTTTATAATCACTAGAAAAGTGAGTGACATTTAAAACAAATGCATCATAAATATATACCAATTAGTGTAGTAATGCTTGAAATAAAGTCGTAACTATGGAATAAAAATTTTTTTAAAAAAAGCGATAGAAATTAAAGTTATATTAAAAGATGACCTTAAATATATCGATAAGCATATACAGAGAAAAAAATTAACTTTATCTTATACTTTTATAAGTAAATATTTAAATTCTTAGTTCCCATAGAAAAAGAACTGCAAAAAAAAAAAAAAAAAACTTTCTTGATTTTTTTTTTTTTTTTTTTTTGCTTTTACTTCAACTTGGTAATATTTTTATATTTCTATTTTCTAAGTTAACTTATATATATTTTTCTTTTGTGACAGTTCGAAGTCAATCGTATTATGTTAATATATACATTTACGTCTGACAATTTAAACTCTCGCATTTTTAAATTTGAAAACTTCTTTTAAGTTACTTAAATACATGAATTATAAAATTATACATGTTTTATGTAGTATCAAGCAAAAATTTTAAAGAAACGAAAAATAATTACTTCTTTTACTTAACTTAGTTACTAGTATGATGTACTGGGAAAATTTATAAGTAGCGCGAGACTTAGGAGTTAAATGTTTGATTTATATTACGCGCGTCTACAGCATTAACTACCATGCTGACAGTTAGATACAAGTTATTCAAACTATATTGAC
>BMAU01018111.1:885000-1095000 GCA_019973935.1 Trichonephila clavipes
CTTAAATTCATATTTTTCATTTACTGACAAGTAAATATTTCACTTGCCAATTCACTGGAATTTTTTTTATGGCAGGAAAAAAATAAATTGAAGTCATAAAAGGGGGGGGGGGATGCATTGTAAATTTGTATATAATTAACTAATTCAGATTTGCAGTCAAGTATTAATTTTTTTCTCCTCTTTTTATATATCCATAGAGAGTATTATTATTAATCTGCTGTCAGGTTTATGAAGAAAAAGGATATTATGGCTAATAACTATCACACACAAACACAATTTTATTTTTATTTCTAATGATTCAAAAAAAAATGTCGTGAAAGAATTTTTGTAACACAATTTTTATAAGTGTAAATAAAACTAGTATATTATAATTCTCAGAGAGAGAGAGAGAAGTCCCTTAAAAAACTATTCTTTCGTAAAATATATTCTTCAATATCAAATCCTTGAGAATATTTTCAGTATTGCTAAATGGGATTTTTGCTATGAAAAACAAATAAGTATTAATGCTTGAGAGTGAATAAAACGCTGATGTCACAATAGTTTACCGCTTTGTCTAACACATCCTTCCATTCAAGTGCACGAATCGCTGGTTGATAGCACATATGTTCATTATCCTGTAAAGATTCTTTGATTCTATTACCAGACAATTCGCCTCGTCACACACTGCCTCATCTGCCAATCCTATTTCTGTCACAAGCGCTATCTCTTATCTCTCACTGTATGCAAATGATTCTGAAGACATTGTTGCATGGGTGATTGTGTCAAACAGGTTTGATGAGTGCCTAAACTCATAACTCAGAATCAGAGTTAATGTAAGATAAAGGCACAAAGAGGTGTTCTATCTTAGGGATTAAAAATTACATTCTTTTGTCGTTCAATTTAATGCATGATTTCTCATTAACTTCTTACCTACAAACAATGGGAAGCAATTAGAAAGATTGTACAGAGATTACACTTCCTTTTCATTAATGATTATAATAAATGAATTTATAATAATATCTAATGAAGAATTGTGTACAGACACAAATCGAATATCGAATCACAGAAGAAGTTCAACAAGCTGCTGGTGATGAGATGTTTCTCAGATATGTACGCTGTGACTGTTCTTAAATCAAGATTCTTTGATCAATAAGAAATGGAAACTTTCAGTTTAAACTCGTACGTAAAGTGTTGACAAAAAACGTACAGTTGTTTTCATTTAAACAAATATAGATTATAGTGTGCATCGAAACTGATTACTTTTGATGTCCAAGTTAGATAGATGGCAAAGGAAGAATTCTGTGATCTCCAACACATGTATCAAAAGATGCGATTATGTGATGTAACACGATTTTTCGAAAAACGTACAATGAAATTTTCCTATTGTTGTAGCGCCATCTCGTGTGAATATTTGAAACATACAGATTTTTAAAAATTGAAATCAAGTGCATTATATTGAAAATAAGCATTTTAAAAAAAGACAAAAATAAGTTTAACCTCAACTCCTAGTTTTGATTTAGTTTAATAATTTAATATATTGATTTTACATTTTTGTTTGTGATTTTGTGAAAAAAATATAAAATAAAAATGCAACTAAAAATAAATTAAATTCAATCTCAGATGAAAAATGAAAAATTAGCTTTTTTCTTATCTGAAGATTTAAGTACATTTCGGAATACATTAGGAATTTATTGCTAAAAACAATCGGTTTTTTTATAATAACTAAAACCTTTTAGTTTTCTTTGAAATCATTAAACAAAACATTTTTGATCAATTCCTGGTTAACTTATGCAGTACTCTACTACTAATAATAATATAATAATATTTCCTTAATTAAGGCTTACGATATATAGATAATTTTTTTATTGATTGAAAAATGCTACTTAAACTTCAGTTTTTATAATTGTGTATTAATTTTAATAATACATATAAATATAGAGAGAAACGAATTAGCTTTTTTAAATACAATTTTTTTTTAGTCATGTACAAAAGGCTTTTATGAATGTTTTATTGGCAAGAATAATTAATTACTGTATTGTTTATATTTATTTTTAAAATTCTTCAGAACATCCACTTACCCGGTTTAACTAATGCTAAACCAGTTAATTACTATAGTCAAGAAATAAAACAATCATTACAGTATTAATGAGAATAAGGATGCATAAAATTCTATTTAAAAAGAACCTAACAGAAAAGAATTCCATAACGAGAATTATAATTATAATCAAATAACTTTCATAATGTTTACATTTTATGATTTGTAATATCTACAATGGAATCTCTCACCAATTAACCTGCTTAAAAATAAAATATTTTTCACATTCATGTTACACATTAAAATAATTATATATTATCCTGACAGTAGCATGAGTGACAGAAATGCATTTACCCTAGTTAAGAACAATTGTTTCTTTAAGTTGAAAAAAAAAAAGAAAAATCGATAAAAAAGATTATACAAAGTCGAAAAGAAGTGCATCAGGAATAAAAATGACAGTGCCGTGAGAGTAAAAATTGAATACAGAAATTCTATTGCGTTGATTATATTAATTATTAATGCATTATTTGTATGAAAATGTTTAGACCTCAGTTACAATTCAATAATTTTAAAAAATAGATTGAAAATAATGTGTTTGAAGAAGAATATCGTGCCTAATTATTTTTAATAGTACAGTAATACCTCAAACTTACGCGATAGGTGAGACTCTGTGATAACCGCGTAAGTCGGAATATAATTTCGAATGCAAATTATTTTTAGTTGGAGCCGAAGATGAAAGAAAATGATAATTAAAAAGAAAGATGTTTAATAAAATCTTAAGTAACACAAGTACAAAATCGCAAATCGAAGTTATTTTGAAGTAGATTTCATAAAATTTAACAAGTAGTCTGCCGAATCAAATTTTTTTTCTTTTTTTTTTCTACAACAAAATTTTTTGTAGCATGTTAATAATTTTTTTTTCTTTGTTTTGTTGAAAAAATACGCTCTTTGTAGGAGGCTATATTTTCTAAAATTTGTACCCTTTTTCGAATAAAATGATGTCTTCTGTCGAATTCCCAACCGCGTCCTTCGATCTTCTGGTTGAACTGGGTTTAAGACTCAAGTTTTTCAATGTCTTGCTCTTGAATTTGTATGAGCTCATCCGTTGTCAGCTCCTGATTGTGGAAATCCAGCAGTTCATGAACGTCATCACTATCCACTTCTAAATGCATTTGCCAGGCGAAATCGACAACTTCTTCAATAACATTACGAGCAATAGCAAACGGAGATTTATATAGTAGTGTTAAAAAAAAGCCGAATCACAACAAGATTTGAAAATTGTGTAACTCGAGGCTCGTAAGTCGAGGTATTACTGTATAATTGTTATTCACTTATTCAAAACATAGGTTTTCAAGTTCATAAAATTTCCTTGTAAATTGAAAAGGGAAAATTACCATTGAAGCAGAGTTGAATGTATTGACTGTCTTATTTGAGGAACTTTTAAATCTAAAACTTCTCAGTTGGAGAAATTTCTTTTTTCCGAATATTTTTTTTTGAATTGAGAGAAACTTGAGATTAATCTAAAATTAATATTATATAGGGTTTGAAAATTTTTATTTTACGAAATCTTTTTTCTCAGTTCTTAAAAATTAAGATTATCATATCACGTTTACTTTTACTGTCGCGTGATAATTCTTGATTTGCGTGATGAATATTATTTATTTTTAACAAGTTCACGTTTCACTTACACTACGCATCATTATTTGATCTATTTTCATAGATTAAATTTAATGAAAGAGAAATTTTGTCATGCTCGGTAAATTTAAGGAAAGCGTGGTAGCAATTGCATATAATCAAATGAAAACCTTTTATACCTACAAGTGGTATTTTCATTTAATATATTTTCTATCGATTTAGCAATAAAAAATGTGGTCCGGAAAGTGCGAGATATTTTTGTATCGTTTTTATATCGATTTCCTCTCTCTCTTTGGGTACGTATTTATTGTTGTCAGTGGCGTACACAAAAGTGGGGGATGGGATTTAGTCCACAAAACCCTTACAGACCAATAGATTTTTAATTTTTAGTATAGAGCCTTCGTCTACGTTTCATTTTGCAGACTGGGTGGCGTAGTTGGTTTGTTACTGGCCTTCTGTACCCAAGGCCTTCTGTCCGTCTGGCTTGGATGATCTCGGCAAAATTAAATTCTTAAGTACAAATTTCGCATCGGCAGAGCTCAAGTGCTTTCTTCTGAAACTGGACGTCAAAATCACTTGCGGTAATTAGTATCGCCTAAATGGTGCCGGACTAAAAAGTGATACCAGTTACTAGGCAATATACCAGGTCTGCAAAGGTAGAAATACCAAAACGCAGTCCCATTACAAAAAAACGTTTCATTTTAGAATGTAACCTCTATAAGAGAGATCTGTGTATACTACTGATTGTTGTTAGCATTAACTAAGCCCACCATATAAATATTTCCTTTTTAAAAATAATTTTTATTACATATAGGACTTTCTCAGATTGAAAATCGTTGAGTACGGAATATTTTTGGAGTTCTTTTTTATCATATTTTAAAGGAAAAGAGATGTTTAGCGATAGTTGGGTTTGTCGATTTTTTACTCAAAACAATGATTCAGATACGTGGTGATCTTACTCTCATATATATTCATATATAACCGTTTTTACGACATGATACTTAAATTTTCACTTCTCACTTACTATATGGTCCCTTCCATTTTAGTTCATTTCGCTTAATTCATTACGACTTTTTCAAAACCTATCAAGATACTATTTCCACTGTTAAAAGGTTTTAGAGGGGATTTGTGTATCACATGAAGCATGAAAATTCCAATGCATTTAAAAGCTTATCCATCAACATCACACAGGTTCAATCGTCTCTTCCCTTCGTCAACTTTCGTTCTTAAGAGGTTTTGTGAAGGCACTTTTTTTTTCTTGCTAGTAATTTGAAAGTTGTTGCGTTTTAGGCTAATTTACTCACTCGTGAAACGTTTGGAATTAGAAAATGCAATTGTGATTTTCAACTGCAACTATTTTAAAAAACATTCACTAGAATTTTCAGAGATATTTCTTCTTTTTTTAAGGAACTGAGTTTCTAAACAGATTAAAGGTAAAATTTCTCTGGTTGATATGCAAGTTCAAGAACTTTCGAGATTACAGTTTATTTTAATTTATTCCTGTTTAACAAAATATAGTGGTCATTGTGGATTTTATTTTGTGTAAATATTTTTAATCTTCTAGGGATAATATGCTTGATGCCTAAGGCGCAACGTTTATCCTTCTAAGATGGCTAAATGCTTTTTTAAAAAAATTAGTATTAACTTTTGTAGTCTTACAACGTCAAGCTCATATTTTGAGGTTCGTAGTATCTGTTAATTAATTGTATCAAACTTAAAACATTAAAGATGGATTTCTTAGTAGAATTACACTTTCATAATTTTTAATTTTTGAGTGTTGAACTTTTGTAAATTAAGATATTAGAATTATAAGGCAATATTTGTATCTCTCTTGTGTAACTATGCACCTTAAAATTGTTTAGATGTGAAAGACAAATAAGAAATTAGGAAACACATCAAATTAAAGCTCAAACGTATAAACACTTTTTGTTGTGATATTTTTCATAAAAATTGTTAATTATATTTAATATTCCGATATTCTTTAGAAACTTTGGTTTCTCAAAAATATCTGGATTTCTTAATGAAGTTTTCTCTATACGACATGTGTGTATGACATTTAATATTCATGCTTCAAATCTAAAAAAAGCTTTAAGAATCCATTGTGAGTGTGTGACCCGTTTTATAATGAAGACGAGAAACTGTAAAAACTTGATCATCTCGAGTGAAAAATAAATGTGTTTCATGTAATAACTTGGGAAAACAAAATCTAATTTTCGACCAGTACTATCAGAAATAGGGAGTAATTTTTTCTGATTTTTTTTCGCGTTTACTTATTTATTAGAAAATTTGCTTTGTATATTATTTTAAGTCTTATTGACCGCTCCATGTTATTTTCTTCGGTTGATTGATTTATTATTTCAGTTAGAAAAATATTATTCCGTGCATTTAAAAATACAATTTTTAATTTCGTTTAAAAGTATTTATCCGAATATATATATCTGTGCGTGTGTGTCAACATTTATGTATTTTGCCGTTAGTCGTTTAATATTCTTTCAAATTTATTTATTTTCAACAAAATGGGAAAATACTGTTTTAAAAGTTGAAAAAAGATTACATTATTTCGTACATATTTTAAAAGCTTTAAAATTATTACTTCTAAAATTGGAAAGGTAAAGAGTATATATTTTAGTAGCTACATTTTTAAAAAAATAATAATAATGGTTACCTATATATGATTACATTTTTAAAAATATATCCAAGAACTTTTTACAAAGGAATTTTTTTCGCAAATGAAACTTAATCTTGAGCAATAAATAAATAATAAAACTCTAATAAAAGGGGGCAAGGTGCAAGTGCGATAAAAAAAAATTTAATAATGCTTTAAAACATAAATGTTCTTGATTTATGTGGATACGAGCTATTTGAAGAACATTATTAATGGTAGCTGGCTATTACAAAAAACAAAAACTTAGATTTTCCATCATAAATTGAATTTTAAAAAAATTCAAAGCTTTAAGATTGGTAGGGATGATGAACTTATTATCAATATAATAACCAAAAGAAAACAAAAGGAAAAGAAAACTTTAAAGGATTTCAATGAAGCATCGGCTAAAAAGTATAACTACTATAAAAATTACTATTACTGCTTAAATTATTATATATTCAGAGCTTACAGAAAATCGAAAGCTTGTTTGAAAGTATAATGAACAAGTAATATAAAAGAATTAAGTCACATTGTTTAAGTATAGTTTGCTTTTTTGAAAGTATAACTAACAAGTAATATAAAAAAAATTAAGTCAATTCCTACTTAGGTCAGCAACTTTTTTTTATTTTTAGTTACTTTTTATTAAATAGTCACAATTCATATAAATATGTATATACATAGGGCAGAATCACGCTATTGAGTGACAAAATAGAAAGCTATTTTCCTTGCAATTTTCCATTTTCCTTTCCATATATGATGTTGGACTACTTTTTTTGTTTATTTCTGTTTATTCATTCATTAAATTTAATAATTTTAATAAAATAGTTATATTAACAGTAAAATAGTAATAATTTTTAAGAAAATAAAATGAAGCACATTCTCAGGAATTAGGCTATTTCAGGTAACATTCGAACCGACGACCTTTGGATTAAGGTATCCGACTACGTTCGGAACCGTGATTTTAAAAAAAGCGCATAAATGGATAATTTTCATGATATTTAGTGTCACTCATATTATAATACATGCATAAAATTGTTTTAAGGACATTTTGACAAAAACAATTTATTTAAATATAATATTTTGGTAAACAATTAACTTAGAATAATCTTTTTTCGAAATGTTCTCCTTTTGTGAAAAATGGTTCTATTATAATAATATTTTGCCTGTATATAGCTCAGACCTCTCTACAGAGCCTCAACTAGAATTTTTGAAAAATGCACATTATTTTCGGAGTTACCACCAATTGAAATAATTATTCGCGTTTTTTTCTTAAAATTGCTCCCCTCTATTGTCGTAAAAGATGAATAAACCCACTTCTAAGTTATATATTTCAAAAATTCTAGTTGAGCCTCTGAACAGTGGTTTGAGCTATATACCGGCAAAATATTATTCTAATAGAAGCATTTTTCACAAAAGGAGAACATTTGGAAAACAGATTATTCTAAGTTAATTTTTTACCAAAATATTGTATTTAAATAAATTTTTTTTTGTCAAAATGTCCTTAAAACAATTTTTTGCATATATTCTAATCTAAGTGGCACTAAATATCATTAAAATTATCCATTTATGCGCTTTTGAAAATCACGATTCCGAATGTAGTCGGATACCTTAAAAGTCCAACACGCTATTCATTGCGTAACGGGGACACAACGAGCAATTTTCCTTTCTATATATGCCGTTGGGCTATTATTTTTATTTGTTACTGTTTATTCATTTTTTAATTTAATTAATGAATTGATGTTGGTAAACACTATATTAAACTGAAGTGCCATCCACTACAAGTTTTAAAAAATATATTTGAACTTGAAGGGATGAATAGGAAGTATTTTATTAACGATTGAAAATTTGAACGAGATATATAAACAAATAAATAAATATATACATAGGGAGAGTGTGAACTAATAGTAGGAATTGAAATATGAAGTCAACAATAATTCTTACCGTACATTGTGAATATTCAAATGTGAGACTTTCCGAAAACACTTACTGATTTTGGAAAGCAAATTCCCTCGAAGTAAATTCTGATGAGGATTGAGAAGGATTAAAAGTGTCTGATACAATGATTACTGTTGTAGGCCTAGTGCAGAAGTCCCAGGTAAGTAGAGGAGGTAGTTGCCCTCAGGGATTCTAATAAAGGAAGCGCATTCGTAAATGAGTTTGGGGGCGGAAACCATTAAGAAGTTGAGCATTAAGAAAGCACGCATCACTGAAAATTTTCAAAAACTGAAAATCTAGATCCTTCCCCCCCCCAAAAAAAAATTTGTTATTCATTATTATGATATTGTTTATTATGCTTACGTATTCCACGATGTTAAGAAACGAGAAAAAGAAAACAACATGGACCTTAAAAAATGGTTTTGTATACCAATATATTTTTTTATATATTTTGTTTGTACTCCCAAAAACTCATTTTGGTAGAAGTATCTTTCCTCCCGTACAACCGATTTATTTTAGTTGAAAACAGAAGTTTGTTTATTTGTTGTGTCTTACCAATTGAAAGCTAAATAACAGAAGGACATATATTGAAGAATTGTGGATGGCTATGATGTTATGCATAATTATTTTTCTCTTATCCTTTAATTGATTTTCTTTTAGCACATTATTTCATGTTAAAAACTCTTACACAAACAACTGTCGTAATTTCTATATGACAAAGTAAACAATAAATACCTTTTATTTATGCATATAGTGTGTCATTGTCATAGATAAACTGTAAGCAAGATTTCCCCCAACAGACCAAAAAAGTATCAAATTATTTTGCTATAAATATATACATTAGTTCGTTCAAGCAGTCTAGTTTCCAATATATATATATATATATATATATATATATATATATATATATATATATATATTACTCGTAATTGCAACCTAACTAACTTCAAAACTATTCTAAAATTAGCAATAAGAAATTCAAAAGAAAATTTTAAAATTATGATCAAAGGACGAGCTCAGCATTTAAGTTAGCACCCCACTTTACTACGCCTTTGAACCACAACATATTTAATAGCTACGTGCAAAGTTTTCAAAAAAAGTTTTAGGCTTCAAGGGGCTCTGTTATTAAAAAGAACACTTTAATCAAATAGAACGTGAAAATTTTTTTATTGGTATTATATTCTTTAAAAATCACGTATAATTGGGGAAAGCAGGAATGAATTGTGACATAAGAAAAACTGAAAAGCAATCAATTTATGCGGAGGGGCCAATTTATTGGTGTGACTGATATTTGTACAAGAAAAAAGAAAAGAAAAAAGACGCATACAAATAACGTTCTTTCTTATGGCAGCTATTCAAGCTATTAATTGTTATATTTATTAATTTCTTTACACAAATCGATGTTGCCTGAGAAGAATTAACCAATGTAAAATCAGCGAAATTGAAACGCCATTTGAAATAAAAATAAAATTGAGTCTGATTTTTACCTACAATTCGAAGACAAGAAACCGCAGCTGTAAACAAAATTCAATCATCTTCTTTCTTCTTTTTTTTTTAAATTTCTTTATGTACTTTTTTTTTATTAATTTTCTTTTTCTGTTCATATTTGTTACGTATTGAGGAAAATGTGGAAAAATACCCTCACGACATTGGAGGATTTCCTCTTAAGCTACTTTCCTGTCCGTACTCAATTGGACTAAAAGATTTTTACCTGCTTACATATGTCAAGGTTTCCGAAACGATTGTAAAAAAGAGGATAATAACAACGAAATTTTATAATAAGCTTCAGTAAACTTGTGTGTGTGTGTGCCATTTTCTTATCGCAGAGGTTTCAGGTCTGCTAATCATGCTTTTTTGATTTGCCGTTGGCCTAACTTGTTTCCTTTTTTCCCCGACGATTTATAAGTCAGGTTAAAATCCGATAATACAATATGATTTATAACATAACTGCTAACTAAATGTCACAATGTATTAAACCAGATTAATTTGAATGTAACACACCAACTATTTTGTTAACATACCATTCGTATTTAGTTTAAAGATAAAAATTACAAAAGCAGACCAAAACAAAGGTTAATATTTAGAGTAATATTCTTACATTTTAAAAAGTCGATATCTATGAAAAAAACATATGAAAACTGTTGAAAACTTAAAGATTTTACATATTATATTATTAAAAATTATGTGTATACCAAATGTTACACAATAAACCCCAAATATATAAAACTTTTTAGATAGAAATATGTGCTCCAATATATTGTACCTATATTATGTGTGTATTTGTGTAACAATTATAGGTTCAATTGCATAAGGAATATGTACTCGTTTATCACACTGGCTATTAAAATTTGTTAACGTTCAATATGAGTTTACAAGCTTCTGTATAGTAAATAAATCTTAGAGAAATTTTTTTTCATTTAATATCAGGGAATGCAAAATGAGAAATTTGAAATATATTTTACACTAAAAACAATGGATTGATTTAAATAAAAATGTTAAGTACAATGATCTAACTTTTTACAATGGGTTGATTTTTTTTAAAAAAATGGAAGTTATGCTAATATATATATATTATTTGCTATATAATAATGAAGTCAGAAAGATTGTGAAAGTTTATTATTTATGTATTAAAATATTTTTCTATCTGAAAAAATACTATTTTTGAGACTGTTTAATATTACTCGAGTACAGTCGTAAGCAATTTCAAATTTTATTTTTTAAAAAAAAACCAGCAATATATATATATATATATATATATATATATATATATATATATATATATATATATACTTAATCTAAAACTAACCCAAAACAAAAAAAATTGTTGAAGATTTAGAAGTATTGAAAATCATATAAACATGTTTATCGAATTTATGAAATTTATCCCAAAATTTCACATTTGTTTATGAAATTAATTAGAAGTAGGTTGAAAAACTTAAGCATTTTTTACGCGAGCAAAACTGCCAAAAATATCTACGGCATTATTTTTTTCCAACTTATTCATGAATATTTACTTAGTTATGTTCATTCAAATGAACATTTTTTGGAAATGCGCAATACAAAATTAATTTTTATTTTAAAAAATTGGTTTCAGAAAACCTTCAGCCACACACACAATTCTCTCTCATTTACTAATCCTTATTTTTTATCTATACAAAACTAAGAGACAATTAGATGAAATGAAATGTTCTTTGATCTCATAAGACAAATAAAAAAATATTAAATAGTTCACTGAAATCATGCAAATTCCTCATTATAAAAAGTCTTGCTAAAATATGTCACACACTTTATAGCTGCTCTCATACACATAATGTAAAAAAGGAAATCTGATGTCGACCTATACTCATTCTCATGACCGCTTTTTTTTGGTGTGGATGTCATTATTCATTTCTTATCCCCCTTTCATCTTTTAAACAAAAAAGTCCCACAGTTCTTTTAATTTAAATGTGGGAACCCTATCCTTTTCACATGATTAATAAAGTTGAATATAGTTTTATGCATATTGTTAATTACCCGAAAGTAAAAATTTCACAAAGTATGGTAATGTTATGACAAAATAGTTTGAGAGAACTGAAGATTAAGATTTAACTTTGCGTACTAAATTGTAAAGTTTTAAATGAATTGATGTTTAACAGTACTTATTTCTCGACAGTTAGTTAAACTTCTCGATATATTCATTGTCCTATAAATTTATATTTTATTTTAAAATTTGTTTATTATTCGTTAAACAAAATTTAATTAAATTATTGGTAGAAGAAAAAAAAGAAAAAGAAAGAAAACTCTAAAACAAATTCCTAAGAATAATAAATTTTATATATATTATGCCGTGAAATAAATAATATTATAACAATAGTTACAAAGGAATTTAGAGCACAATGTTTTAAATCATGGAATAAAATAAAGAATTCACGAAGTTTAGAATTTTGAGAATTAATTCATGTTTATTTAGTTCTGTTTAAGTTTTTACAAGCGAAGTACTTCTTTTAGGCAACATTTTTTCAATTTCGAAATAGGTTATTAACCTTGAAGTACAAGAAATAAAAAAAGAAGAAAGGAAAAGAATTGGATGCACCTTTCTGTTTTAACTTTGGAAGAAAAGTTTTCTTTTCTTCACGGCTTGTGAACTTTTCGTCGAGTGGGATTTAATTTACTAGTCAAGAACGTTAAAAAAAGATAAAAAATTAAAAACCCGTAAAATTGTTAAGCATCAGCTAATTAAAAAAGATTAGTTTCTGGATTTATTAGATTTTAATTTTTATATAATTTTGTTCTTTTTTGAAACAACAGAAAATGTTGAAAATTCCAAATACTGTTATTATAACATTTTAAAACAAATTGCTCTTATGAAAAGTAAACAGCTATTTTCAATATCGAATGAAAGGTAGCATAACTAATTAATTTTATTTATTTACTTCAAAGCATTACAGCTGTAACATTTTTAATGTATCTTCAATGTATCTTTCAAACATTTATAAATTAAGTAAATAAAATATATTTGCAATAGAAATTCTTTTAATGTACTGAATTATTAAAAATATTCAGTATTAATATTTTTTTAAAATATAATAACTTGTGCTGATTAATTGATAATTTAAATTTTCAGTGTTGAATAACACATTCTGTTTTCCTTTTATATAATTAGTTTTTTAAACATAATACAATTCATTTTTAAAACAAGACTAACTATTAGTAAAATTCATACTTGTCATAAAGTTCTACTTCCTTTTTAATATATTGACAAATATTACAATCTGAACTGTTAGAAGACAGTTTTAAAATGCATGAATCGTCTTTGCTTGCGTAATAATATTTTAAAATCATGTCGAATCTGTGCATAAAATTTGTTTTTCTCAATTGATGAAAAATTAAAAGCATAGGCAGAGGCAGGAACTAAAAATATGACGATGCAATTTATCAACCTATTATTACATAACAATTTAACTTAACAATGCTCATTGTTATTTTAAAAATAATGCATTCAAAATTCCTTCATCGTAGTATGCAATGTTATTTTACCAACCACAGAAATGGAAAACATTCCTCCGTCAATTATTTAAAACAATCTTTGAAATTTAAATTTACTTTTAAAAATTCATTTTAATGTGACATTAGAATGACTTTTCAATGGGAATAGTTTGAACATCAAAAAAATAAAATTCCAGAATTCTATTGCAAAATTCTAATCGTGACGTTAAGCGACCGCTTAACACACGTGACGTTACACAGGACTGTGTGACGTCATGTTACACAGCGCTTCTTTTTCCATTATATTTGTGATTAAAGTTCATTTTTATCTTTGTGCCACAAAAGACGCACGAATTGTTCACAAATAGAATTATGTAAAATTTTCGAAGATAAAAATATTTTCTTTCTATAATAAAGGGTGTTTTTTGAGAGGTATAGAACTTTAAATTGCAATAAAACAACGATGTATAATTCGATTGACATGATTTTTTTTTTTTATTCGAAAGATAATCTTGTGGCATTACATTTTAAATATGATTTCTGGCATATGACTGCCACGGCTGGCTCGGATGTAGTCCAATCTGGACGTCCAATTTTCGATGACTTTTTCCAACATTTGTGGCCGTATATCGGCAATAACACGGCGAATGTTGTCTTCCAAATGGTCAAGCGTTTGTGGCTTATCCGCATAGAACAATGACTTAAAAATGCCCCACAGAAAATAGTCTAGCGGTGTTAAATCACAAGATCTTGGAGGCCAATTCACAGGTCCAAAACGTGAAATTAGGCGGTCACCAAACGTGTCTTTCAATAAATCGATTGTGACACGAGCTGTGTGACATGTTGCGCCGTCTTGTTGGAACCACATCTCCTGGACATCATGATTGTTCAATTTAA
The DNA here is from genome assembly GCA_019973935.1 of Trichonephila clavipes. Classification (NCBI taxonomy): domain Eukaryota; kingdom Metazoa; phylum Arthropoda; class Arachnida; order Araneae; family Nephilidae; genus Trichonephila; species Trichonephila clavipes. The sequence goes on from BMAU01018111.1 coordinate 899,091, forward strand.
GAATGAAAAAGTTAGTAATCATGGCTCTATACCGATCACCATTGACTGTAACGTTGTGGCCTTCATCGTTTTTGAAGAAAGATTCCACCAGCCCATAAAGCGCACCAAACAGTCAGTTTTTCTGGATGTAACGGTGTTTCGACATGCACTTGTGGATTAGCTTCACTCCAAATGCGGCAGTTTTGTTTGTTGACGTAGCCATTCAACCAGAAATGCGCTTCATCGCTAAACAAAATTCGCTTATGAAAATCGGGAACAACGGCAATCTCGTTTTGGGCCCATTCGACGAATCTCTATGAGGCGTGAGTCTATTCATGATGAATTGTCAAACCAAACTGAGAATAAATCACTTGACAGCTGTTAAATTGGTCGCCATCTTGGAAAGTAAGGCCAACTTAAACTTCTATACCTGAAAAAAAAACACTCTTTAGAAAGGAAAAATATAAAAGATTTTAATGAATTTATTACGTAGTTATTGCAGGAAAGAAACACTTTCTATCAAAAAGTAATAAATATGTACATTATTTGTAAAATATCATGTGCTAAAAGTATATGATTTTCATAAAAATTCTTTTTTTTTGCCAGAACCTTAATAGTGTGCTATACGAAAGAATCCAATTGGCTAATATTAACCGCACACATTTTAAACCGCAACAGTCGTTATAATAAAAACGAAAGAAAAAGAGCGTGATTTCGTATGTAAAAGGAACAATTTTAATTGTAATATAAAATTTTTATTTGTTTAGTTCAAAATTATTTCTCAACAAAAACGAATTACTTTTTCGAAGCTTACTTGATGAGATAACATCAGAAAATAAATTATTGCAAAACGAAAGACGGTACACACGGAGAGAGAGAAACAGAGAACTGAAAACTTTCTGCTTAATTTTTAAAAAAAAAAACTTTTACAACTCAGCTAAACTTTTCTTGTTTTGAAATAGAATATGAAATTAGTACAACGAAAACAAGTCTAAATTTTGAATGGTCACCGCAAAATTTTATTCAAATGTTTCGGCAACGTTTTTTCGAATACTGACACAAAAATCTCCGATCTACGAGAAATTATCAATTTCTTTTTTTTATTTTCCAATTTCTACTATTAGCTCACACTCTCTATATATTTATTTATTTATCTTGGTGGAATTTTCAATCGTTGATAAAATACATTTTAAAGCACTCAATTGAGCTGAAATTTTATATACATGATTTTATTTTGGATAGCAATACAATAATTTAACTATAATTAATAAAAATTAACTGATTAAAACTAATTATTCAAAGAAGAACCAATAAAATCACGTTAGCATCCTTTTTGGTGACTTAGCGATCCTTTTGGCGACTTGTGTCAAAAACTTGAAAAAGGTTTTTTCTCACGTTTTAAAGCCTTCATTTGAAATGAAATTTTATATACACGATTGTTATGGATGACAATACAATACTTTATTGATAATTAATAAAAATTCATTTCCACTTAATGTTGTGATTCTGTCATATGCAGATACATATTTATATTAATTATAACTATTTATTAAAAAGTAGCTAAAATAAAATTTTTCTTTGTTGATCTAAGTAGGAATTGACTTAATTTTTTTTTATATTACTTGTGTTTGTCTTGAGTTTTCGGTATTTCTTAATGACTATTCGAAACCTTGATCGACTTTTCTGGTACGGTAAGCTTCACTTTAAGAAAAAAAAACGTAAATTTTAAACCACCTTTAAAAATCCAGCACCAACCTCATTTGAAACACCAAAATAAAAAACAAATACACCTTCCAACCAAGAATTGAGGAATTGGTGACACCAAACTCCAACACGCCATTGAGCATCGAAACTGTTTCTCAGAAGAGCGTCCTCTTCCCACGAAGCATGCAAGCGCCAAATCCCGATCCAGAAACGTCAGCAACGCAGAACCACTTGTGGCAGAGGAACGATGAAGCAGCTTTTTTGTCTGTTTCGTTTTTCCTGGTGTTTGTATTTTCCCCTTCAACTAGAGATCTGCTCTGCATCATTGACCCAACCGCTGAGATGGATAGAAGCAAAGCATAACTGCTGCTGCAGATGTTGATGATCGCTGTTTGATTCGCGTACTCAGGTGCAACAAGTGGAATTACTTCGCGGTATATCTCTGATTTTTTTAATACAGTTTAGGACATATTCTTTTTGACCGCATTCGCAGAATTTTATATGTGATTAGATCGAATTTTGTCATATTTTAAAATGGAATTTAAACGTTTCGCTTTGGCTATGGTGGGCCATTTCCTGGCCTCGCTTCTCTATGTATTACGTCGATTGAGGCTGATCGAAGGTAAGATTATTTATTATATGTTTTGTTTATTCTCAAAAAACGCATGTCATCACTCTTTTCATGTTATTATTCTGTATTTATAAAGTAGCTTATACATAAAAGTTGTAAACATCCTAAACTTTTCAGTGTGTATTTAAAGTAAAAAAGGCTGCATTCTTTTTCTCTTTTTTTCTTTCAATATTTACTTTTGAATAAATCTATTATCGTAAAACAATTTTCATCTGATTTCTATAGAAGTTTATAGTATTTTTATTTTATATAGGTATAATATTTATTGACAAAAATTAGTTAAGTATCAAACTACATAGCAAATAAATAAGTATTCTTACTTGACTTGATTTTAAAAAATCTGATTTTTTAATGCACATTATTCAGTTTTTTCTGATTTAATTAACATTTTATTTTAACTAGAAACATTCGAAAAGAATTTCAAATTTCATCAAACTCTTTAAATCCACATAATTTTGTTAATGTAATATCTATTAACTTTTTTCGCCCTCAGTTCTTAGAATCTTTCTTTCCAATTTGGTTTCATTTTCGCGTTGAAGGAAAATTATATAATTATTGGAGTTGTTAGTTTTCCGCATAATAATTTGAAAATATTTTTAAAGATCTTATTCAAATTCGATTTGTAATCATCCCCCCGCTTCCTTTTAGTATAAAACTGTAGGGGTAATTATCTAAAAAACAAACTATTACTATGCATGAATGATAGTAAATTACGTATAGAAATGAAAGATACACTTATATAAAATATAATCATTGAAAAAAGTATCTAAAAAGCATTATCTAAACAAGCGTGAATAAAATTCTACTAATATTTTTATACTAGAGAAACTGTAGAGTAAAGAATACTAAAGAGGAGAAGAATCTTTTTTAATTAAAATGATACGTCTTTATTATAAAAAAAAAACAATATTTACTATCATTTTTGGTTAAAATCAATAAGAATGTACAAAGGGGTTTTGTAATCCATTTTATAAGAAATGTGAAAAAATGAACATGAATTAAAAAGGTTCAAATTTAGACTGTGTTGTCTACATTTGTAATAAAGAATATAATTCAAATACTTTTTTCTTTTATTTTTGTGAATAGCCGTAGTTATGTTTTACAAATATTGCATGCACAAATGTAGATTACTTTGAGGAAAATTGATATAATACTGAAAAAAAATTCAAAAGATGTTTTTTTGTGATAACGAACGACCTTGTTGTGTTATGAACATCAACACAGGCTGGAATATTTAGATTTTATGCATCGTTTTGAGGAAAATACAATATTTTTAAGAGAATAAATAATTTACTCAAAAAAAAAGAAGCCAACTTAATTTCGATGACAATGAATTTAATTGACCTTGAATTCCATTAACCTGAATTATATTTAAAAGTTAATACGATTAACCAGTTAAACAAAAGCTATATGAGATTATAAATCTTTATTCAAAAGATTTCGTTAAATGAAAAATAAAATCAAGGATAGGCAATAATGCATAACAGGTTTCTAATGCGATGGCTTCTTTTACAGCACATGTGTGAATTATGCTAATAAATGAAAGCGAGGAAACAACCTTGATAGCTTTGAAGAATATAGATTATTCTCTCTTCATGAATATCCATTTTATGTGAATTTTCCCTTTTATCCCTAATAAAAATGTTACTAAAATCGATGCTAAATTTTATAAACAAGTTATGTAAAAAAAAATTAAGTCAATTCATACTTAGTTCAACAACGAAAATTTTTATTTTAGTTACTTTTTTATTAAATAGTTATAATTAATATAAATATAAATTTATGTATGACAGAAGCACAATATTAAGTGACAAAATAAAAAGCGATTTTCCTTGCTATTTTCCATTTTCCTTTCTATTGGTGCTGGATTATTTTTTGTTTGTTACTATTTATTCATTAACTAAATTTAATTATTCTAATAAAATAGTTTAGTAAAAAAGAAATCACTTTCTAAAAAATTAGGCCAACCAGGTGGGATTCGAAACCACGACCCCTGGATTAGAAGTTCAACGCGCTATGCATTGCGCCAGAGGAACACAACAAGCGAGTTTCTGTTCTATATATGCAGTTGGACTATTATTTTTGTTTGTCACTATTTATTCATTTTTTTAAATTTAATTAATGAATTAATATTTGAAAAAACTGTATCAACATCAAGTGTCATCCACTACAAGTTTTAAAAAATGTATTTGAACTTGAATGTATGAATAGAAAGCATTTTATTGACGATTTAAAATTTGAACACACACACGAGATCTCTCTCTCTCTCTATATATATATATAGAGAGAGAGAGGGGAGTGAAGAGCTAATAGTAGGAATAGAAAAACGTTTTACATTCCGTCATCGATGTTTTCTACAGATTGCATATTAAAGGGTATTTTTTGAAAAAAATATTTTAGCAAGATTTAGTAAAAGTTTTACTTTTAAAATGAAAAATGTTCCAATAAAAATTACAAGATAGTTATATAATTATGATTCTGATCAGTTTTAAGAATTCTTAATTTGCGAGCAATTATCAAAAAATTATCAATTCACGAATGACAAAATCTGTATATTGTAAATATCCACTAATTTAAGCCAGAAAAGTTCTAATAATACCTTGTTTTGCTTTTTACTGATGTCTAATTTTAGCTATTCAAATGAAAACTAATAACATTTCAGTATTTGACCTTGACGCAATTAGTAATACCTGGAGACACACTGTAATAACCCATTAAAGTACGTGACATTAGAATAGATTTTTCTATTTCTACGCTTTTTCCTTTTGCGTTAATAACCAGAATTAGTATTTCACAATTTTATTTTGTTTCCTGAGATTCAGTTGATATTCCAGACGACTGAAGAAGTTTATTATGTGCTTCTAAAATGCTTATCTTTCTTTTAAAAATTATTCCGCAGATTCATTTCAGTGACTAAGGGACTTTCTTAACTTTTTTAGTGATATACTTTTACTTTAACATACAGTCATGTTGGATTTCTTGGATATTGTATTTGCGATATGTTTTTATTCTATGATTCTCACAGTTCACGTGTTGCGCAAACTTAACTTGATTCATGGTATGTAATTTTTTGAATTCCATTACTTCTATATAAAATTATTAATAATTTGATTTAAAAGTAAAAAGTAATACAAAGCAAATAATAGTTCATAACTTAGGTATTATAATATTTTAAGTAAACAGTAAACACTATAATGTTTTTTAATTTTAAAAAAATTGACTTCAATGAATGGGGAAAAACAATCTATGAGAAGAAAATAATTTAAGTCGAAACAAGGAATTAATGCATTAAATGCTTAAATTTTTTTTAAAAAAAAAAATGGGATGTTTTCTAATTTCAATTTCAATGCCTAAAAAATTTTTAAATTTTAAATATGTGGAATAACTTTAGACAAGTAGAGAATTAGAGAATTAATATATATATTTTCTATTTATACAAATTAAAATAACATATTTCAAAATTTGTGTGTTTAGATAAATTTTAAACTTTTTTAAAGCTTCGAATTTGGATTGGGAAGGCGTAAATTAAAATAAAAACATAATAGTAGTTCATTTTTCATTTGGAAACCAAAATGGTAGTATTATAAGAAGAATTTTTATTATTATTAAGATTTGTTTTCTTATACAAAAGAAAAAATGCATAGTAATAGGGATGAATCTTTCTTTTAATTTGATCCAGAAAATTCTTCTTGTTGATATTTGTTCAGTTTCACTGCCAAGCAGAAAATTAAAAAAAGAAAATATCCAGTTGAATTGGGACAAAACCACCAAAAAAATTTTTTAAGAAATTGTGACTTACAGATAAAGTAACTAAGTTACATTAAAGGAAAATAAAGTAATCTTAAATAAGTTTTTTTTCCGTCAAAAATTGTAATATTTTGTAAAAATTTGTATTGAGAACCCCCTCTGTAATTATTAAAATTTTTGAATATATTTTAAGTGGAAACAAAATTTTGATTAAATTTTATGAGATATTTAACTTTTATAATAATATATTTTAAATCTATATATAAATTAGAGTACTGATTTCGGCTTTTCATAATTTTTACTATCTCTAATTCACACAAATCCTATTCCCATGATAGATGGCAATATTCTTTTGGCAATAGATTTTCACTGTAGGTTTGATTTTTGAATTTTTTAATATATTAATAAAAAAAAACATTAGTAGATGAAAAGTTGTGTATTGTTATGTGACATATTTTGTACTCTTTTTTTTTATTTCAAATTCCATTCTAGGTAATTAATTCTTAATATCACAAGAACAGAAATAGCTTGCATTACATTACTTTAAAATACCCATCAATAATGTTTTAGGATATTATTAATTGCCTGATTGATTGTTGATCGCCGCCTTTTGAATCAGCGTGAGGGTGATTGGCGATTGACCTTGTAACTTTGAACCTCGGTCAAGTGACAAGGACAACACCTAAGCTCTCAAAACGTTAACACCACACCAACGTCACCTTAGTTAAATTTGATTTTTAAAGTTGGTTATATATATTTTTAGTAGCTTTTAAAGAACACATCGATTGATTTTATTTAAGAGTCCAGGATTGGCAAGAATAATAGGAGTGAATTTCTTCTATTTTTAACGATTAAATGTTTATTTCAGAAACAGTTATTAAATAAAAGCAAGATTAAACATGAGAGATAAGTAAACTAACACCATTTTCAAGCATGAACACTTATTTATTATGAAATATGTTTTTACAGCAGTAATTTAGTGTTAAGGAACTACAGTACATATTTTCACAAGTATGCTAAATCCATGTACTCTGCTTACAAATATTAACACAAGTAAGAAAATATTCGAATAATATTTTTATATACTCACTGATATTAAATAAATTCAGGGCAATTCCCATACTTTAAATGTCTTTTTGTCATCAGTTGTTTTTAATTGAAAGAAAGTATTAATTACAAGTTTGCCAAATAGATAACAATTAAACTTAATATGCTGTAACCAAAAACTTAATATGCTGTAATAAATTCTGCAATGATACATTTAAGTATTTACCCGAAAAATAAAATGGAATTAAGACGAGTTAAGTGTAATTTGAAAACTTTAGCGCTAATACGTTGTTACAAGTGAATCTTTTACATTTCAGTGATATTGAATTAGCGTATGAAAGTACATTTTTGAGTAAAACTTTCAATGAATTTTTACGATAAGATTACAAAAATTAATATATTAAAATTATAATTATGTTTCAGAAATAAGAATTAATAGTTATCCTGTATTTTTTTTTCTAATGAAACAAATTTTTATTTTACTTTTAAAGTTGATATAAAGAAAGAAACAAACAAAACAAAAACAAAAAACATGGAGTTAAAGCTGAATTTTTAGTTATCGAGTTATCGAAATCGAATTCCTGAGATTCTTTGTCTGAAATGAGAATACTTTTTAGAATGAAAAATGCAAATTTATTGTTTAAAGCTTTGTTGTCGATGATATAAAAAGTAAAAAGTTATTTGTTACCCTCTCTGCTTTGAAAGGAGCATGGGTAGTTTTTGTTTCCATTCTGAATCTGTCTATATCGTGTGTAATGTAACTGTTTTTCCAGACGGAAGAATGCTTACATTTTCCATCATATATTTGGTTATTAGTTAATATAGTAACATTATCCTCAGTTTGTGAATGTTGATAACCGTACTTTCTCATATACATACTTCTTTCGTTCCAATTTGTTGCTTTGGAAAGAAAACTGACCCAAATCATAATAGTAATTTCGTTTATGTTCCAAAATAGACACTCCCGCATTTCATAACAGGAAGAAACAACCCATCCAAGTATCTGACACACATCTGAAGAAACTCTTGATCATTCTCAGGATACAAGCTAACTCCTTATCTTTTTATCAAGTTGAAAATCCACATCTCCGTATTGTTCTTTCACCTCCCACCAGCTGTTTTTGACTGACAATAAAGTTCGTCCAACATTCTCGTCAGTCGCATAACCGGCTAATTATTTTGCCCGTGTTCTATACTTTATGCAAATGCGCACAGAAACGCGCCGTACAGTCGACACCCGTACAAAAAAATGTTGGACAACAATCAGACAAAAATTGGAAATAAATTATTCGAAATCAATTTCAACCCTTCCTCAATTACATGTTCATTGTCCATTGTGCAGGCGAGTTAGCAGTCATTCCATTCAAAAAATTTCCTTCTCGTAAATACGAAAGAAATTATGTGTGTATCTTCCTTGAGATGACAGCATGCGACATCCTTGAAAAGAAATTTTTATTTTAGCCCGGCTGTTTAATTTAATTTTTTTTTCTTCTTTTCCGTTGGTCTTTCATATTTTGAATAATGATCAGAAATTATGTATTAAAGCTTTCACTTATACTGATGGCTTCTTCTGCATAAATAAAGCATTTAATGAAGTAGTTGAACGTCATAAGAGTTTTGGCAAACCAGTTTTTGTAGGAAATTGTGGAATGTAAAGTCGCGACAGTGTATAAGTTCCAAAAGTTGATTTCTAATTGCTAATATTTTGTCAAAACGTACGTATTAAAAGTATATGTTTAACGGGTTATATATATATTAAAATGATACCTCATTTTTACCTGTAACGGTTATCAGATGATTATTCAAAAATAAATTACGTCTAATCCAGATAAAATTATTTTATCTGATGTTTCTTAAGTTTCTGTTTAGCAAAGATGCCTCTTATATTATGTATAAAACATTTTTTGCAAGCGTAGTTCATTTTTTTATTACAAAAATAAGCAAAATACACAATATTTTTCATGCAAAATTTCTTACTCATAGAACTTAACGTATAAAGAAAGCAAACTATTTCAAAATTAATTTTTTCATTATTACTTTTTTCATATTATAATAAGTGGCTTTATGTTGCATGGCTTCTTCTTAAGATTAATTTAATATGAGAAGCTACTGTTTTTATAAACATACATGTTGTTAATCAATTTAATCAAGGTTTAACATTATGGTTAAAGATATTTTAACAAGAATAATCTACAAAACATTTTAATCAGATTAATTTTATGTTGAATAATTCGCTAAAAAAGAAGAATGTATAGTATATTCATTCCTTTTAAAGAAACATAAGACAGTTTTGAATACGTGCATTAACTTGTTCTTAAAAATGCTAGTATAATTGAACACGTATATAAAAGGTGTACAACTTTGCTTCCGCCGTTTTGCAATAGATGGCTGTAGCGGTAAGTGGAAGTCGAAATAAATAGATTGTAGATGTCATACAATAAGCTTAAGTATTTGTAAACATAACGCCATCGAAATATTAGTCGATTTGAGTCTGCATCATAAAGTTATTCTCGATTAAACATGTCAGCTTACGAGCCAAATACTCGTCATTTGTGGGAGGTTTTAATTTTCTGCATTAATATGAAGAAATCTGCGGCTGAGGCTCATCGAATGCTCTCAAATACCTATGGTGAGGCCGCTATTAGTGAAAGAACGTGCCGAGAGTGGTTTTAACGCTTCAAGAACGGTGATTTTGAAGTCGAAGACCAGCATGGCGGTGGAAGAGAGAAGGTTTTCGAAGATGCAGAATTGGAGGCATTACTTGATCAAGACTCGTGTCGAACGCAACAAGAATTGTCAGGATCATTGGGAGTGACGCAACAAGCCATTTCAAAACGCCTGAAAGTCATGGGAATGATTCAGAAACAAGGAAATTGAGTGCCGTACGAGTTGAAGCCGAGAGATGTTGAACGACGTTTGTTTGCTTGTGAATAGCTGCTTGCAAGGCAAAGACGGAAGGGATTTCTGCATCGGATTGTGACTGGGGAGAAAAATGGGTTCGTTACGATAATCCCAAGCGCAGAAAATCATCGGGATATCCCGGCCATGTTTCCACGTCGACGGCCAAACCGAATATTCACGGTTCCAAGGTCATGTTCAGTATTTGGTGGGACCAGCTCGGCGTAGTGTATTATGAGTTGTTAAAACCGATTGAAACAATCACAGGCGATCGTTATCGAACGCAATTAAGGCGTTTGAGCCGAGCATTGAAAGACAAACGGCGGCAATACAACGAGAGACATGATAAAGTGATTTTACAGCATGACAATGCTCGACCCCATGTAGCAAAAGTGGTCAACACATACTTGGAAACATTGAAATGGGAAGTCCTACCCCACCCGCTGTATTCTCCAGACCTTGCTCCCTCGGATTATTACTTGTTTCGATCAATGGCACACGGCTTGGCTGACCAGCACTTTCGGTCCTATGAAGAAGTAAAAAATTGGATCGATTCGTGGATCGCTTCAAAAGATAACCGGTTTTTTCAACGTGGGATTCGTACGCTGCCCGAAAGATGGGAGAAAGTAGTGGCCAGTGATGGACAATACTTTGAATCATAAATGTACAATCAGTTTTTTACAATAAAGCCTCGAATTTCGGAAAAAAAATGGTGGAAGCAAAGATGTACACCTATTATGTATTTGGATTTTTAAGATATTAAAAAAAAAAGGAGTATTATCAATTGACTAAAAATACGAGATTAACTTTTATACCAACAACTTTAAATTGATATTTAATGTTAAAAATATATTGACTGTGCAATTAAACTAGTTGTTCAATGTACCTGAAACAAAAAATAATAAAATATATTGTTTTAATAGTTTAAAAAAAGCATATGAAACATCTTCAAATAATTATTTTATCTATTAATTTCAAGACTCTGGATGCTAAACATTATAAAAATATGAAAAAAGGTCATATATAAATAAGTATTTAAATCGCCTTTTCCTTTTTTTTCCACCTTCTTTTTTTATAATTTCAAAAACTAGCTTTAAGGATTACTTATTGTTTGAATTTGTTTTTTGAACTAGCTAAAAAAATATATGCTATTTATATTCTTGCATTATTAGAAGAAAAAATCAAAAAGAATATTTACTTTTTCAATTATGTATAGTAGAAGACTTATGTTATAAACTGAAATAAAATTAAACATGACATCAAAACTAAAGAAACTTACCAGGTAAACTACTCTTTATTTTCAAACTAATGCTTATAGATTATGTACATATTACATATACATAATGTATATTGTGTGTTTTAAAAAGAATTCAGATGTTAAAAATTTAATTATATGAAAACGTGAAATGTCCCCATTCTCGTTTCATTTATACTTGTGTTCAAATTAATTCGTTTTCAAGGTAAGAACATGAAGTTCAGTTTTGAAATGTGGGTTGCAAAATACATCGAAACTTTACACAAACAAGAATAATAACAAACTAAAACCACGTGTTTGGGTAACTGTAGATGTATCTTTCACTTATTAAGCATGTTAAACATTTTCTATTGAGTTCTGGCGCTTTAAACTTTTATGTACCGAGTAATTTTAGAGCGCATATAATTTGATATTTTTACTAAGTCTTTCACATCTTTTATTCATCTCATCACAGATTATAAATATGTACGGTACAGAAAAATTAAAGCAGAACAATGATATCTATATGTTCTTTCTTATTTAAGAAAAAAGTGTAAAATAAATAAATTCAAAAGAAGTGGTAAAAATAATTTTAACGAAGGATAAAAAAAGAATATTTCTTAGGAATACAAATATGTCCATCCTCCGAAAGCTTAGAAAATAGGATGACATAAAAAACTTAAATTTTTGAAACTAAATCTGACCATAGTTTCTTTAATTTGCTACTTCTCGATTTTTCAAAACATTTATTTTGTTTCAGTAACGGAGGCAAATTTTTCTAAAATTAAAAACTATAATCTAAATATAAAAAAAAGCAACTGATATAAAATTCCAGCATTCCGCATAAGACCTTAATTTTTTAATATAAGATAACCTTTCGTATTATGATCATAATCCTTTCGCAACTAATTAATCCATTCTGAAAGTTATTCTTATTAAAATAAACCTTAAAATTTTTATTACTGATATCTTCTGGGATTATAATGTGTAAAAATGAGCCAATTATATTCTTGATAAGCATAGATTTCGGTTTAGAATACGAATGCCATTCGTTAAGACTTGAGTTCGAAGTACTACTTCAGGCCTTTAGCGGCAAGTTACATGTGTATCTCTCAGTTCATCATTAACGGCCTTCCCATACCCAGTTTGGCCACAGAAGTAACTGACCGTGACCATCAGCACTGGCTATTGTTTCACTCGTGGCTAACGAAGGGATGAAGCTCTTTTGTCTAAACAGAACGATCCAATCAAATCATGATGGTCTTTCCCTCCCTCCCCACTCCATAACTTGACTTTTTTTGGAACTTGGTTTTATTTTTGGGGGTCGAAATCGTGTTTTGTTAAACCATTGTGATTATGGGAAGAGAGAATATAAAAGTAGACTAAGTTTCAATTTTCGTGCTAGTTGTCATCGAGGAAGAAAGATATTTGTTCCAGTTTTTGCAAGCGATTTGCTCTAATTTTATGTTTAGTGTCCTTGTCTGGGATGTGGTTGTTATATGTTTATGTACTATATATTACTGTGTATTGAACAAAAAATACGCGTTTGTGACATAGCGCGTGATATCGTAAAAGATTGCAGCATTTGTTTTATAGCTAGCGCTATTTTTATTAGCTACAAGTTTGAAAACATATACAAAAATTTAATCCGGGAATTTTTTTTAAAGTAAATATTTGCTGATTTTATCTTATTTTGTCTGGTTGAATTATTTATTTATTTATTATTAAAATGGCTTAAAAAAGATATATGAAAAGATTAAATTCTGAAAATTTTATAACTATTTACGAAAACAAAGTACCTTCAACCAAGAAGTTATTTTTAAAATAAAAACTTTAAATGAAAGCTTTGGCAAAAATGTAAATATATGCTCAATAAAAAGGAAATTTTCTTAATATGAAAGACAAATCTCCAATGTTTATAGAAATGTTTTTGTTTGAATATATATCGCTAATGTGATGTTTGATAGTTTACTCAATGTTTCCAGCTTAAGTTTGTACAAAGCAAATAATACCTTATATTCTTATGATAACTTATAATTAAAAAGAAACCTTTAATGTTTTTCTTAAAATATTAGTCAGTAAATATTAATATGTATTCGATTCTGTTTGAAATTAATGTGAAAGAAACCTGTTTTAATAATATGAATAAATTAAAATTCTGTATTAAATGTGCGTATAATTGCAAATGGAACTCAATGTTACAGAAATAAGTTATAAATAATCATGATCTTGAATCTACATGAACTTGATTTTTAATTATTATTCTTAAAGCTAGCATTTAGTTTTCAAAAGGAAATCGATTGCGAAGTAATGTTTTTATTGTTGAAAATTTTAAGCTTTTTATTTAAGACACCACGTTTTCATTTCACAATTTAAGAACGTTTTTATTCATTTTATAAATAACACAAAATTCAAAAAATAATACTCCTTTTTAAATTTTTCATTCGTATAATATGTAATTAGTCTGTTTAAATTAAAATCAGTTGACAGGTTTATAAAATTCTTATAAAAGCGGTAAAACACTTATTGAACATATGAATTATTTGTATATGAAAAAAAAAGTTCCCATTATATATATATATATATATATATATATATATATATATATATATATATATATATATATATATATATATATATATATATATATTATTGAAATATATCAAACACAAATCTTTTTGAAAGCGGAAACAATTTAATTAATACGTCATGAGTTACTCATAATAAACCTAATTTATAAATTTTTCTTGAAAATAAGGAAAATTTGCAATATTTTAAATCCTGATTTATGAACTATTGAAGTCAATTGTGTCGTAAGAGTTTTGGATAAGATCTTAGCTTTGCAGATATTTGTATTCTAAAAGGAAAATATTGTTTTGAAAAACAGTGCTTCTCTCCTTGGATATATACTGTAAACTCAATAATTTTCAACTAGAATATAACGCTAACTTAAAATACACTTTTATTTCAAATATTATTTTTCCATTTGTGTGTTAATGTATATCACAATTTTTCTTATAGTAATGTGAATTTATTATAGAATATAAGCACCAAAATTATAAATTGGTTGCTTTGTTGAATTTAAAATTATCTGGTGTATATATTGGAGAGCAAATTTCTTTTTAAATTTATATCATAAAGGAAAACCACATTATTAAAGAAAAATTACATTAAGGGAAAACGGAAACAATTTTGGATTTTGGGGAAGCATGTAACTCTTGGACTTGTTCACCTTTATCGTAAATGTAAAGGCGCACAAAAACATTTGCCAAGAAATTCTATTTAGTGCAGAATAAAAATATTTTATTCATTTTCTTACCATTAACTGTCCAGAAAAAGCTAAATTAGGATAACATTAATCTCAAATGCATTGAAAACTACGACATAAAAAGTAGCATGTTCATAATTGTTTTAAAATCGCATTTACCCCATAATTAAGACAATATGTTTCTTGGTAGGTTAGAAAATAAGTTATTTTTATATCTATTTTAATTACCTTTATCAAAGATGTAAAATGAGATTTTATTCTAAAAGTAAAGTTTTAATATGCACAGGAGTAAATATTACACATAGAATAAATAGCGTTACATATATTTATTGCATTGATGTACTCCCAGCAGTAGTGTACACAGACCTCTCTCGTAAAAAAGGGAGGGTACATCCGAAAAAAGCCCACTGGGCGACGTAGTTGGTTCGTTCCTGGCCTTGCAGCCCCCAGTTTGCGGGTTCGACCCTGGCCCAAATCGATGAAATTTCACGATGCAAAAAATTCACAACTTCCATGTCGTTTGGCTGTGCAGCATGTTAGATTCCTAGAGTGACTGTTTAGCTTGGGTGCTGTAGGCAAAATTAAATTCCTAGTACAGTTTCGCATCGTCTGAACTCAGGGACCTCTTTCTGGGGAGGAAACCATTCATATTAAAATTTCATTTAGTTTCCACCTATATGCTGCCATAATAAAAAATGATACCAGCTCCCGGGGAATGTACTAGTTCTGCAATGGCAAGTACTAATCCACAGGCTCATTATAAAGAAAAAAAATAATCCGAATAAATACACAGACGATAGGATCGAGGGGTAATATCCAGGGTAAAAATTAAAAATGTGTTGGGGAGGAAGTGGATGAACCCTCAAACCCTCTAAGAGTGCATTCCTTGTTTTAAAAAATGCGAAATCAATTACAGAATGTTAAATATGATACACAAATGGAAACAAATGAAAAATAATTGGTTTCACATTTGATTTTTAATGAAGAGTGGGAATCTATAGCAGAAAGCATGAATTTATATATAGATAATAATTTTAGGACTTCTTTTATAAATGTGTAACGCAACTAAAAATAACTTCATATACTTTTTTTAAAATTCAAATAAACTTTCTTATTTAAACTGGAAAAAGTAATTATAATAAATAACTCTCTAATTTTATAAAAACAACTGTATAAAGAGTATACGAGAATTTTCTTTCTCTGTACGTAATGTAAAATATTTCCATCATATCTTGAATAAAAACTTTTTATTTCTATTTTTTCGGTTCCAAAATACGAAAAAAATTTTGTGTTAACAGTTTGTAATTAAAATATATGCGTATAATAGTTTTCTTTTTCGTATTCTGAAGAATTTAATAAAATGTAGCAAAAAAAGAATAGGACAACTTTAAGAAAAATAATAAAAGAGCAAAAAGGAAAAAAAGAAATTTTATTTTTTAGTAAAATTAGGCGCTTTAAAATATTCTTAACATTTCCCGAAATTAAGAAAAGTATGAAATATTGCAAATACAAAGAGTAAAATACAAAGAAAATTCGTATATATATATATGTTTATGTATATCTGTGTGTGTATTTTTTAATTATGGAAATGGAGCTATTCGAAGGTCTATGTCACTGTATATAAATTAATTAATTTAGTTTTTTTCCTATAATTTATTGAAAACCTTCTTTAAAGAATTAATATCCCCTTAATAAATATTATTAATTAATAAAAGAAGAACCTAAAAAAGTTCAGTGCTTCCAAAATCAATGAAATAGTTTCTCTTGAATGTTTTTTCATGGTCTTAGAAACTATTGATATTTAACATTTATATTGGAACTGATATTCATTTATCATATATTTTTGATTTTCATTAATCAAAATTATAAACTATTAGTAATTATGATATAAAAGTGATAAAAAAATAAGAAATATATAAAATTTTGAAATATATATATAATACCTACAAAATATATCATTTTGTTATATCCCTTGAGAAATAGGAATAAGAATTTTAGATTTGAAGAAATATAGTTTTATTACGGAGAGAGTTATTATTCCAAAAATTTCATTTCTCTGGCTATCAGGGGAATATTATTTGTAATCTTCTATAACTTAGATCTTCCTTATCGTTTTTCGTCTATGCAAAATGGATAAATAATTATAGGATAACAAACAGTAGCGTAACTAAGAATATATTTCGTTCCACAAATGGAACTCCTGAAGACAAAATGTATTCCGCTTTGCAGGATCTTCCACAACTTAATACACATCGGTTCATTTAACATGTATTACATTTGTTTTTGTGAAGTTAATTAGCTATGGTTTGTAGTTTGCACGTAACCTAACTAATCCAATCGTTCTTTATAGTAATTTTTTAAAAAAAGAATACTTTTTTTTAAAAATTTTATCGTCTCAAAATAGAATGATACTTTTAATCTTATAAGCTTAACTTAAACATCTCTTTGTTTTCAAAGTTTAAATAGGATAAATCTTATATAGACTATTCCGTAAACCTAAAAAAAAATAATTGACATAAATCTTAATCTTCAAAGTAGAAAAACGGATTTGCTCAAGTATTTAACAGGATATAATTCTTTTCCGAAGTGATTCTTTTGAAGGATGATATAAGTTTTCAGATCACGGGATTAAAAAATCATGATAAAAGTTTTTTTTTTTCTAAAAAAAATCCGTTGATGTTTATAATATTGGAATGATCGATGTTTTTATTTCTCCAAAAGAATTCATGTCCCTTACCTGTTGATTTCTTTTTTTTAATAACCCGTTTATTTTTTCAACTTCTTTTTTCTGGTATGCAAAACACTCCTTATTTCTTATGATGTAATATTCTTTATCCCTCATTTCTAAATGTTTAAGCTCAATTAGAACTTTTTTTCAAAAATTGTCTGATATTTCGTCTTCCGCATTTTTAAAAATGTTTATTTAAAACACAACGAAGAAAATTGATACAGTATTGCTTCATGCAATTGTATGGAAGACTGACTGTACAAAACGTTTTTTTTATTTCCATTTTTTATTGCCTTTGCTCTTATATACTTAAAAGTAAAGTTTAAATGTCACGAGTCACTGCCTTTTCGTAAGATATTAAAAAAATGTCAAGAGTATAAATGATGCTTGTATAAAAAGAAACGTTGTTTATGCATTCTTAACATTCAAACTTTTTATTCAAACTCTCAAATAATAGACGTTCCATTATTTAATAAATTGTGGAACGAATTTTGTAAGCACATCAATTACAACTAAAGAAGTAGAATTGAAAAATATGCCGATCTTCACAATAATTTCATGCCTCAATTATTGTAATACTCGTTGTATTCTTATTTATTTTTATATGAATTTTGTAAAAATTTTGAAATATTAAATTATAGCGAAAAGTTTTGAATTAGTATACACGCTTGTGTAAATTTTGGTATATGCTTTCCAACTTCCAGAATCCTACAATCTGCTAAAAATAAAAACAGTCAGCAATTTTGCTTATTCTTGTTTTAAATTTAAAAACTACTACCTTATCTACTAATACCTTACCTACTACTACTACCTTAATTACTAATACCTTATCACATTCTTATTCATACAAATTCCCACAGTATTTTAGAAAAACAAGATTACGCAAAAATTTGTCCCATACAGATTAATATTCCAAAACTCTGGATTGACACGGTTGATTAATGTTTTCCGGTGACATTTCTTCTTATTTTCAGATCGATTGATGAATACATTGATTTATCTTAGCTAGAAGTTGAGTTCTTATACTGGATATTTATCTCAAAGGTAGAGATATATTAAAGATTCAACCATCAATGCGTACACTGAAGGTCTTATTTCCTAATATATTTATCTCTATTAATCTGTTTTTAATATATTGCTGAGCATAAACAAATGCATTTTGTGTAAATAAATACTGTTAGTCACATAATTAATGCATAGGTTTTTTGTTTACAGAAAATAATTCTTACAGAAACTTTAATTACAAATTATTTATTTTGTGTATTGAAATTGTTATAGTAAAGAAAGGGGCGGGAGTTTACAATTTTTTTTAACCGTTTGATTCTATATGGTACCGAGAAAACCATATTTTTTTCATACCTTCTTCAACTATTCTAATGTTATTTGTTGACAAAATGCAAGGCTTAAATATTCCAGTTAACATCCAAAATGTTCACCTTTGCCAGTTTAACATCTTCTAAATTTAATTGTAAGTAAAGCGTTGTAACTTCAACAAATCGTTTATTTGTGCGTTTTATAACATATGGTGGGACATATAAGACAAATGTAGGAGATAATGAATGAAATATTTTAATAAAACTCATCAATTAAAGTTTGTTACACAACTTGTACACCAATGCGTAATAAAACTAAACTGTACCCTATAAGGTATTTGAAAATTATTAAATACTAGCTGGTATACCCATTCTTTGCACGGGTGAACTGAAAAAATTAAACACAGATTGAAAGATAAAGCAGTTTTTGATGAGTTAATTTTACGTGAATTGCAAATTAAACAAAAAAAAAGCTTTTTGCATATCTCAGCTGAACAAAAAATAGAAAGAAAAAAAAAACACCTTTACTAAATTTTAAGTCTGTAGATTTAATAGCTGATAAAAAGGATTTTTTTATTTATAGCTCCCCGTAACACTCTTGAGGGTCGATTTTTGAAAATACCTCCCTAAGCTGATCTCTGCTCAGCAAAAGTACCACATTGTTAAAAGTTTTGTGTAATGAACGCTTAAAATAATGTAAATAATTTATATCTGAAAGTGTAATACATTAATATTACTTTCTGTTGTATTTATTTTATGTTAAAATTGTAATATTCGCTAGCAACGCCGTTTCTTAAATTATAATAGCGATTCAATGAAAAACATAGCGAAATGTTGACGATAGAGTCAAGTTGGCAAATGTCTAGCAACTTTCGTAGCTCGAGCTTTATTAGAACTTTGTAAGACCCGCTGTGTGTGGGAGCGATTCACGTTGATGCTTTATGTACCGCATTATGATTTACTGCAGTTTTTTTCATGGAATATTTTTTTGATCACTATATTGGAAATTAAGGGATATACATAAACAAAATACTCCACTTTGGGAAATTTAATCCGTTAGAGCTAATAAATTATTTAAATATATTCCTCTGTAAAATTAATTATGTACACCATTCACTACTTAAAATAAATAGTCAAATAGTTTTCTAAGGTCTTCATTTACATACAAAAACATAAGACACTTAGATTTTGACATTAACTATTTTTTTGGGACAAAAATGATAATCTTAGCAATCAGCTGAAAACGCAATATCTGCTACAAAACTATTCGCCGTCCCCGCTAAAATACTCATCATAGAACCCGTGCTGCCATATATATTGGAAGAGTGGATTTCAAAGAATATTACAGCTAAGTATTGGTAGAATATTCCTGCTAAGTTGGTGTGGTAGTTAGGAGAAGGGGTGCAAGCTCAGGTGTCGTCCACGTCACTTGACCATGGTTCAAAATTACGTGGTCCGTCGCCAAAAGCCCTCGTGTAGATGAACAGTGCGATGCTAATATTCACTCACTCCAAAAAATACAGTACAGTAGTTTTAGTTATTTTTATACTTAAAAATGCACTATCTGCATATTCAATTAAAATTATATCGTTATAATTAACTACTAACCACAAAATTTTTTTAAAATTTGTCCAAATGATGTAGTGTGAAAGAGAAAATTTATTTACTTTAAGTACCAGAAGCGATAACAGTATTTATTTTGAAAAAAGATCAATTTCTTACTACCAAATGTGCATAATAAAATCATTAAAAAATATTCAAATAAAGAGAGATTTGTAACAACCTCTTCTTTCAAAACTTAGTTTTGTTCTGAAATAAAAAAAAATTAGGAATACAGGAATAAATTAGAAGCGAGCGCCTTGCTTAGCGAAAAAAAAGGGTTTCTTCACAAATAAAAGGTAGATATATGCTGTCGTGGACTTTTTTGCAGCGCACGCCAGAATTGCTTGCAGATGGCAGAATTTTTTCCTACTTACTTGAAAAATATCGTTATATTTTTTGGACACTTGACACAATATCTTTATAAATTATAGTCCATGTGTTATTCTGATGTATAAGCTATATTAATGTAAAATTTCATTAAAATCCATTCAGTTGTTTTTGCGTAAAAGACGACTAGACATCCAAACAAACTTTCGCATTTATAATATATATCTAGATTTCTAAGGACGATAATGCCAGACAAGAGACTAGCGACCATATGCAATCGTTTTTAGTTCAAGTCCAGTTCTCTCACCCCCGAAGGGTTATGATCAAAACAGAGAGATATAAGAGCTGATTGGTCTGCACTATGCGCAGACTACATGAAGACGAAATGGACCTAACAGTAAATAAATTTAAAACATTTTGACTGAGGGCTCATCCGTAAATTTATAAAGAATAATTCAGAAAACAAAATTTTACAATTAATTATTATTATCTACTTTATTTCACAATATATTAAAGCTTTTAGTTATAAATTGTTTTTTAATGTATTCTGATATTGAGAATATTTTATTTGATTTCAACAAACATATGAGAAAGAATCATTTGACAACGTTTATCAGTTAACAAAAGCTTATGATCATTGCAAAATTTCTCATTCAAAATTCTCTAACATACAGGAAAGTAAATTAACTGTAAAAGGAAATAATGAAAAGTTCCTCATTTTGTGAAAAATCATAAATTGTTATTAAGATTTTTTTTCTCTTTTTGCCAGAAGTTTCATGAGGAAAATTGAAAAACATAATTATCACAAGAAATAAACAAAAATTAAACGAATGAAGAAAAGATGCTGATTCATAGCCCTGTCTACTTGATTCATAGTTGCAAGCTTTTTTTCACATTCGATATGAATTGTCGTATATATACCAGGAATATACTTCATAAAATTCCAAATACACAAAAACAAAGTTTTTCAAAGCCCTTTTATTTAAGAACGTTATACACACAGCTTATAAAATTACTTTATTACAACGGGGTTTAATTGCTTTTTACTAATATTTAAAGCTTTATTATTTATATCTCTATGCAACGTTTGTTAACTTTTATGTTACCTCAAAATTTGTGCTGATTATCAAATATATATATTTAAATTCCTTCGTAATGTTTATATTCATTTACCACTATTTGAAAAGCCTTAGAGAACATTTTTGTTCTTTTGTGTCCCATAAAAATAATCGTTAGATGATATTTTTTGAAAGAATATCGTCAAACAATTATTTTTATAAGACATAAAAGAAAATAAAAATGTTGTGAAGCTTTCCATGGATTTGTAATTAAAATCGAAAAGAAATGTCACATTTTATCATCCTTTTTGCATCCAGACTTTTCCCTTTTTTTAATAACATATCACATTCTTATTTTACTTGTAGAATTCAAATGAATGCGACTAAAATTCTATCATGGTACGTGTTATGTGGCACTGTATTTAGGTCATTCAAGATCAAATTTGAAAGCGTAATGTAATACCTCAAATTGCATAAAAATGTTTTTACATATTGCGACACAATGCTGAAGTCATTTAGCATCAGAATTCAATTGATTTTGTTTAAATAAATGAAATTATACATGCATATATATATATATATATATATATATATATATATATATAGTGTTTTCACTTGAATCAAACATGTTGTCGGGGCATCTTTAACTAATTGCACTCAATTAATTAAAGATATCCTTTATTAAAAATTAGTTACACATTTTATTGACGTACACAAAGCAAAAAGCAACACAGACACTTACATATAAAAGCATTATTTTTTTTCTACATTCCCGAGATCTCAGTTTTTATGCCTTTTTCTTCCGATTGTTTCTCGGATGTTTGATAATCATATTCCTGTTATTTAATACTCTGATTGGTCAGAATCGAAGGCTGAAGAAACATTACATCATATCATTTTGAAATGTATCAATGTGGCAGTTTTTGAGGAAACAAAGTTGTAGCTAAAATGGTATTTCCCTTTAGGTGGGTAAACTAAAAAAAATAATGATGATGATCACGCGATGTCTAGGAGTGTTAAAAAATTATGATAAATTTGAGGAAATTCCTCAGAAGGATTTTTAATGGAAAATTATTTTTATATCAGTAACATAAATTAATATTGGAATAATATAAATGGTATCTGCAAATTTTAATAAAACAGATTTCTGAGTGGAATGTCAAGTTGTGTTTTGATTACTTAAACAACTGATGTACCCTGGTTGGCAAAGTCACAGACTAATACTGAAAGCTATTAGTTCAAGTCTAGATTTCATCATCGACTCCAAGATAAAAAAATATTCTGTACGATAACTTTAAGCGAACCTTAAAGAAACGTGAGAATTTCGAAAAATATACTATTTCAAAAGATGGTCTCATAATCTGTGCTTAAGAATTGCGAAGTTTATCGTTGAAAAGCATTGTGCAATGACAATAACCCTAATAAAACTGGTGCTATACTTGTAAACAGTTTTGTGCAGAATGGTATTACAGTTGTTACAGTAACAAGTAAAGAATATCGAACCGTCTCTAAAAGAAGAATTTCAACCCTGAAATGATACCGAACTTTTTCACGCTCCATCTAACTGCTAGCGGATGTTTCTAACTCGTCATCAGCTTTTAATTTTGTTTAGAACCACACAAGCGTTGAAGATTAAAAAAAAGAAAATAGCAGAGTTGTCTATCTTTCTGTTCTATCTATTGTTTTATTCCAACTGAACCTGTGTTCCGAAGACAATTTCTTTTCTAGCGTGCTGCCATTCTTCTGTAACGGAATGTGTCGAGGTTCATTTCTCTTTTTCGTTCACACAGCTTAAGGGTAAACTACGGATTTTTCTGAAATGGATTGCGGCAGTATTTCAAGCAATTTTGTGAAAGAAAAATCCTGTTTTATTTAGCCGTTAAGTGATAGTTTTGTCAGGAAAGGAACCTCATATTTGACTTTGTGAAGCAAAAAGCAAAATAAGCTTTTCTTTAATACAACACTTTTAACTCCTTGCACACTTTTCATTCTGAACTAAAAGTTGAAAAATCTATATATTTAACAAATTATCTTTTTTTTAATATAAATATGTAATTTTGATTTTATTTAATTAATCATTACTAAAACAAAATGATAATCTTATCATCAATTTTCCATTGAAAATTGAAATTATACTGAATTATAGAAATATTGAAGAAACTGTAATAAACACACACTATAAAATACAATTCTAGTCATCACATATTTTTTAAAATCAGAAAGCTAAATATGCTTATTACTAAATTGAAAAAAATATCATTGTGAAAAAGTATATCTCAGTTTAATGTTGGTTGTATTCGAGGTATTATTTTGGAACTTTATCATTTTTTTCAAAATTCTGTGTTCAATAGTTTTAAATTTTATACTATAAAAGTTAAAGTTATGTAATATTTATGTTAACACTATAAGTAATCAACAAGGCATCTATTAAAAAAATTAAAGTAAAATTTGCTTAGCTGCGTTTAAATTTATTATCTTAATATATGTATGTGAACAGAAAATATGTGTGCTTTTTGATCAGATTATCCATTTAATAATGTTAAATATTTAGCTGTTTAAACTTTGTGACTTTCATTTTATTTGAAATTTGTCTTAGTTATAAATAGCAAATTTATTTGAAACTTAAATCTGTATTAAAGTGATTTAATACACGCAAGTATATACCAACGCATAGAAGATTAATATCCATACTTGTTATACACTTTAGAAATTGGTAAAATATGCATCTATAGATCATTGTTAGGGTTTTATAATTAAATTTAATAAATTGATAATATAATTGTATATAAAAATTATGAAACATTTAGCATGCGATAATTTATTACATTATAACTCATCCCTAAAACACAAAAATATGTAACAAAAAATATCAGATGATTATATTTTATTTATTTATTTCTTGGTTTCATTGGAATCATTTATTTTAATGTGAAATTAGCTTAGCAATAGATGAATAAGGCTCTTGTGTGTGAAAGTTGTAATTTTTAATAACAGATTCTAAATCGGAAAAGGCGTAACATGTAATTATATAGACTTGAGTTAAAATATAAAATTCAAGTACCGAAGGCACTTACATGAAGATGCTGCAGCCTTTTGCACTTTCTGATATAACTGAAATGTTTTTTTTAAATTGTTTACATATAGACAAATACTTAAATAAAAATTAACAAAATCTAGTTCCTTTACAGATATGCTAAATTTTACAGTTAAATCTTCGTTTTAAAACAGATATTTATGACGGCAATGAAGAATATATTCGGCAAATCTTTTTTGTTAAAAGAAATATGAATATATAATGTTGTTGTTTGCAATCCCTATCATATATATGTTATAAATAATTACAAAAGTTGAAGATTCCAGATCAAATTTATTTATTTTGATTTCTTTTTTTTCAGCTGTCGTCGATACATCATCCATTTTGGAGCATAGAGAGGAGATAAGAGATCTGTGGGAAAAAAGAATGATGGCCGATGACAACCAATCTTCACCTTCTTCCACTGTGGCTGAAAAAACAAGCACTAAGCCTTCGCAGGAAGAAGGCAAAGAAGAAATGGTTGCAAAAATTAATAGCGAAAGCGAAACGAAGCCTGATCACCAAATGTCGAATGGATTTGCTAAACCAGTCGACAGCAATGATACTAAAGAAAGCAATGTGAATCACATTGAAGAAGTAGATGCTAAAGTTCACAATGATGAAAAGGCCCATACGGAAGAAGTTAAGGCTCATGAAGAAGTGGATGTATTCCACGAAGAAAAAACTAAAGCTCAAGAAAATGAAGCACAAGAAATTCAAAAAGTTGACGCAGACCATGACAATAATAATAGTGTAGATTCTCTAGAAGTCGATAATACTGATGACTATGTTGAAGAAAAGACTTATACTTCAGAGCTTGAAACTTCTCTTGTGATGAAACAACCAGGAGATGCTACAAAGGAAGTTGATGCCCATTCTGCAAAAACTGAGGAACCAATCCCAGAACAGCCAAAAGAAAAAGAGTCTGTCATGAAGGAACCTGTGATTGCCACCTCAGAATCTGATAAGGCTGAAGAACTTGATGTTGTAACTAAAGCTGAGGAGCCAATTGCTACTGCAACTACAGCTGTTGAAGAACAAACCTCTTCGACTGAGAAAGTTACGTCAGAAACGATTACTCAAACCTCTGAAAAAGTCGAAGTTCATGAAGAAGTTATAACCTCTACATCTGCAACGGACGTGACACAACACGGAGAAGAGAAGTCCGAAATTGTCTCTAATGAAAATCAGATCAAGACTATGGAAATAGAACAGAATGTTAACGAAGACGATGATGGTTTCGTTCGTGTCGAAGAATGCTTACCTAAAGTAGAAAATTCCGAAACTGTAGAGGAAGTCCCTGATGCTTCTAAAGAAACTGTAGAATCCATCAAAACTCCTGAAGAACAAGAGACTGCAAAATCTAATGGTAAGAATATTTAGTAGCAGTTTTTATTAGAACAAAGTTAAAAAAAGTTATTCAAAAAAGTTTAATCAGAAACGTGAGGAATTTTGAAATTTAACTATAAAAGAAGCACTCTTTAATTTTTTTTTAAATATATATGTTTTGTATTACTTTAATATTGTGTTATTTCAATGATGTGTGGCAATTCAAAACTTTTCTCTACTAACCAGTTTTTAAACTAAAAACTATTGGAAAAGTAATGGAAAGACCTCTATTTTTTCCGATACTCTTAAAATTTATAAAATTACTCGAATTTAGAAAAGTGTGTAATTTTCATGCTGATAAATAAGTTATTTTATTCCTAAAATTAATATTACATTTATTTGAATTTTCTTAATTTAATATTTCGTCAAACAAAAATCTACTTTTTTTTGTAAAAATATTAATATGTTGCTTTATAACATTGAAGCCATCATATGCAAAAATATAAATATTCGAGTTATTTATTTATTTATTTTTTACTTAATATAAGTCTTGGTAAATTTATCATGTTTATAAGCAACTAGAAAGAATTTATTCTTAGAACTAAATATAAATATTTCCAATATACAAACATTCTTTTAGAATTGGTGTGGGGACCATTCACCTTATGCATTGAGGTCTTAACAATACGTCTTTGTACCCAAAACAATTTGTATTATTATTTTAGATTATTATGCGATTTAATTAACTAACTACGTACGATGGTTATTAGTTATAATTTCACAAAATTATTTATTCTAAAATGGATGTTAACTGCATACAAAGTTATAATCAAGGTTTTTGCAACAGATGCGATCATGTGTAAGATTTTTACCTTTAATCCATATCAGAACTTATGAACTTAGAATGCAAAAATGGTTAGAAATTATAAAAGTATCATTAAGACTAATTAATCAACATTTTTAATGTCAAAAGAAAGGAATAAATTAGACTCAAGAAAAAAAAGTTTTTTATTAATGTAATGTTTACTGAATCACACAATTCCCAGACACATTGAAATTAAAATATAAACATCTAAAAGATTAAATACAGTGACTTGGTAGACGGCATGAGAGACATTCAAACTTGTGAATGAAATATTAAAAAAGCCAAAATTAAAAGGAAAGTCAAAAGAATATTAATAACACTGATATAACTACTACTTAACTATCAGATCGTAATGTTGTTTCCCTTGTAATTACCTTAAAATAATATATCACGCAAAAAATACAAAGTAAAAAAAATTATCGTAAGTATCTTTTATATGAAAAGCAATATGCTCTGTGTGTTACTGTAGAAGTAAAAAAAACAACTTTGGACAATGTAAAAGTTATGTAAAAGATTTTTGTTATAGTTAGGCTTAGAATTTAGACCTTTTACGGATCTAATTAGATATAAAAGCATTTTTATTGCAGTTTCATAAATTCTATTTCTTTTAAAAATTTCAGTTGCACTTAATTGTCTTAGTACTTTAGTTATTTATAAAATTTTATTATAAGTAAGGCTGAGTTTATAGTGAAATTGTCAGTTTTTACAATTTAATGATAATTATATTCACATACATAAGCCTTTAAATTTTTTTTTTTTTTTGCTGAATCCAATTCTTTTATTTGTAAGTTTTTATTTATCAATGTTATTTCATTTCTTCAGGTACAATATATTCAACTAAATTGTTTTTTAAAACGTTTTTGTCTAGAAAAATTTTACGAGTTCCATCATAAGCGAAGGGAAATATGTCTGATAAATGCTTCTACATATCCATTATGAATTTACTGATGTTCAAAAATTTATTACAAAAATAGCCTTAAAAGATGCAAATAGGTTTCTATTTTAACACAGTAGATTACTGTATGATAAATAATAGGATTCGAGTAAATCAAACAATGTTTGACTCCAAATTGCCATAATTAATGTACGTATTTATTAAGTCTCAAAATTATTTATCAGATTTTTTTAACCTTTTTCTCTTTTGACTATAAATATTTTTTTACATCTAATCAGGCCATGAAATTCTTTCGGAAGCAACTCCTCTAGCTTCAACCCCAGAGCCAAACACTGAGGAGAAACCCAACAATCCTGAAATCGAACAGTTCGTCAAGTCTGGTGGAGTCAAACGCATTTTACCAGGAGTGCAGAAGACCGAGCAACCTTACAGCACCTGTACCACTGAAACAAAATCGCCATGGAAATACGTGAGATGAGAGAACGAGAAGAGGAGCTTCGTATAATGAGAGAACAAAGCCTTCTGTCTCCTGTTGTGTCTCCAGTGCCTCCAAAGAGTCCCTTGCCCAGGAGCCCTTCCCCATCCGTGAAGGAAGGATCCAGTCCAACCCCAACAGGTTGCGGTTACCGTGTCAGCAGCGTTTTTGGACACAAAGGCACCACATCTCCGTCTCCATCTGTAGCTGAGGAAGAGAAGAAGTCTTTCAAGGGATTTAGCAAAGAATCCACAGTTGAAAAGGAGATACGACTGGCTAGAGACAGAGAAGAGGAGTTAAGAAAACAAAAAGGTCTACCACCGAGGGAGGATGATAGTTACGTGAAGCCAAGCCAAGTGAAATCATCTCAGGTAATAAAATGTGGAATAACTATCGAATTTACTTGGTTTTAATTATAATTTACAATTTTTTACAAATTAAATAGCCGTTAGCATTTAATAGTTGAAATAAACGATTACTTATTGATTGATTCCAGAATTTCTTAGTCATTAATTGTTTAATATTTATATTTAATACCATGAATTGAATTAATTTCAATGAAGGTTTTTACATTAAAATAATTATGTGTAATTTCTAGTGATATCTTGAGTTTATTTCATTGAAAAAAGTTTATTAAATTTTGTATTGAATCAATTTTTGTTTAGATGCCAAGGAGTCCGTTTAAATTGTTATGCGTCTATTTAATTGCTAATATATATTTATTTACGTTTTTAACTGTTCCATATTTCATATTCTTGGAAATTATGTTCTCCAATCTTTGTTTAGTAGGATATTCTTTTGAATCACTTATTTTATTCTTGTATTAGATATATATATATATATACACTACTGGACAATTGCTAAGGACGGATCACAAATTGCTATGTAGCATAACATTAAGCGAGACATGAGGCCTAGTAGGATAAAATATAGTTGCCACACTGTTCAGACATTAGAATAAAGAATATTTATTGTTCTGGAAAGTACAAAAGCTGTGAAACATCTGAAAGAAAAAAAAATGTTCATTTGATCTGCGTACGGAGAAATGGAACAATGCATCTAAAAGTCAGCAGGCACCTTAAAGAAAGGTATCAGTACGGGATATGTCCAGCAGCTGTTGAGGCAATTTATCCCATTCCTCTGTGAGTGCACGGATGAGGGTGTTCTTGTTTGTCGGAGGATAGTTTCGACCAGCAACTTGCCTCCCCAAAGCATCCCACACATTTTCAATGGGGTTTAGATCTAGAGAACGTGCTTGCCATACGAGACGTTGAATACCCTCGCTGTCTAGACAATCCTGAACAGCGAGTGTTCGATGACATGTTGCGTTGTCGTCCATAAAAACAAATTTATCACCGACAGCACCACGGAAAAGACGAACATGAAGAAGTAGAACTTCATCAATGTATCGTTGGCTCGTCATAGTCCCATTCGCAACCACATGTAGGCGCGTGAGGCCATTGATCATGATGCCGGCCCACACCATGATACTGCATGTCGGATATCGGTCCTTTTCCTGGATATTTTCTGGACGATAAGCAGTACCACTCTCGCGCCAGATCGGTTGGCGTCTACAATCCGATGACAGACTGAACCTACTCTCATCTGAGAATAGTACGCATGCCCAGTCCTGTTCAGTCCAATTGTGATGCTCACGACACCATTGCAAACGGGCAGTACGGTGCTGTCTGGTCAATGGGACACACACAACAGGTCTGCGTGCGTATAGTCCTCCTCCCCTCAAACGTCTGGCAACAGTTTTTCGGGAGATCTGCTTTCCTGAGGCAGCAAGAAACTGATTTGCCACCTGCTGAGCTGTGGTGCGCCTGTTCCTTTTTGCTTATAGGACGATATATCTGTCTTCTGCAGGCGTCGTACTTCTAACACGACCTCCCCCGTGCCGTCTACTACACATTCCAGTAGTTTTAAATGACTTCCACAGCCGTGAAACAACGCTGTGAGCGATGTCGAACTCCCTGGCAACATCTGTTATTTTTCACCCTTCTTCGATCTTTCCAATAATTCGGCCACGCATAAAATCATCTATGTGATGTCGTGAAGACATGCCAAAAATTTTAAGTTCGTCTATTAAATCTTTCCTGTAAAACTTTGACTTGAAATAACAACTGTCCACACGCGTCAAAACCTTTAAAGCTCTTATGAACGCTATAACGTGATGAACAGACGTGGAAAAAAATTTGCATACTAATATCCCGCACTTATTCTAATTTTCCACATTTTGCTTCCTTTAATTTTGTGGTTGCTATGGATGATAGTGTTATCCGTCCTTAGCAATTGTCCAGCAGTGTATATATATATATATTAACTTTAACTCAGTTATGATTAAGTATAATCTAATATAATTTACTAGCATACTTCTTTTTAATGCTGCATTACTACTATATATTGCAATTTATTTTGATAAATATAAATTAAAATGTGTTTGTGTAAAAGCAAAAAAAAAAAAAAAAAAAAAAAAAAAAATTGTATATTCTTTTGTTAAATCCTACAAGAGAATAATTTTTAGATACATTTCTATTATTAATAATTTATATTTAAGTAGTAGCATATTGAGACAACTGCTTGGAAAAATGTTCTAGAGATGGCCAAAGTTCATCCGGGGCACTTGAGCCAACAATGAGAAACAAGATTCTGGAAAATGACTTCAAATAAACTAATGAACTAATCCGATTTTCATGCACAAATATTTCAATACATGCGATAAAAAGCTATATACAATAAATTTATTAGGAATTAATTCCTGTAAAAATATTGCATTAAAAAGTTTCTGAACCTTATGCGAGTATATAGGCAAATAGATGAAGAATTTGACTACTTGTACGTGTTTGATATGGTTGCATATTTATTTTTTTTATTTATGAATTCAGTAAATTTGTATAAATTTCTTTCAATTTTTGTTAAATTTAAAAAAAAATTCGAACAAGTAAAAAGTATTATATTTTAGCAAAATATTCTAAAAATTCATTGTAGATTTGTAATCTCTCTCTCTGTATATGGATTTCTTTAAATTTGGAATAAAAAAAGTAAAAAATAATTAATTTTTTGCAAATAATTTAGCTTTGGAACTGTCAGTAATTTTAGGTAAAAATATCTGAACTTTCTTCCAGTCGAATTATTCTGATATTATGTATTTCATATTGAAAGTTCTTATAATAGAAAAGTATCTCATAAAAGCTTTGCTCATAAAATAGACATAAATCTCCTTCTCTAGGTGCGTGTCTTTGGCAAAATGGCAGGAACCGGCAATAATTCCGTGAAGCAAGCAGCAACGGCCAAGATTCAAATGGAGATCGAGGAGCAAACTCAGAGAGAAATGGCCCTCCGTGAAACTGGATCAATTAAAACCATTTCTCAGGAACGTACAGATGCTAAAGTTGCCAAGCTCAAGACTTCCGAAACCACACCAATTCCTGCTACAAATGGTTAGAAAAATATTGTTTTCAAGCAATGAGAAAAGTGCGCGATAAAATATTAGATTTTAGTGACAAAAGAAAAAAAAACCCATGTTTCTTGAATTTTACTTACAGTTGAAATTGATAAGCATTTTTCTGCATGTTTACGTGTTTTGCCAATCTATTATATGTAACTCATTTCTTCCCTTTAATATTTTTTTACGAAAGATATTATGTTCTAAGAAAACGTTTCGTCAAATGATTAAAGAAAACAATTAATTGAATAATAACCTTAATAATTTTTCTCTTCTTATAATGAAATTAGGACAAACATCCTAGCTTTGGGAATGTTCTCGATTTGTTTGCATGATACATTATTTTCCTTTTTTATATAGTATTTAAATGAATAATTATTATTACTAAATGGCTTAAATCAGTGTTTCTTAAACTGTGCCCCCTAGGCGGGCGTGATAACCCTGCAAGGGGGACGTGAGCATATCAAAAATTTGAAAATAAAAGGTTTAAAAAATTACAAATTTACTGAAAGGAAGCAAACCAAAATACATTTTGAATTAGCAAAAATAAAAAATACACATTTATACTGATATAATATACTTATAAATGCATCAGTACTGCACAATGTATTTGATAATTAATTTATCAATACTAAGTTAGGAACAAGGTTAATAATTATTAATGACTACCATGGGCTTGTCATATACAAAATTTAATTCTTAACTTGATAATTTGTACGTTTTATAATTAAAATTATATTGTAGCGTTACGTCATAGTACATTATTATTGGATTCAATATATGTTAGAGTATGAAGGTCACAAACATTTAAAGTTTGAGAAGCGCTGGGTTAATTTTTTTTTTGTAGTATTCTACTCATTTGGGCAAAGTGTGTATAAATATATCTCATATAAACTAAGATGAATCCTGTTAAATTCTTTTAGAATTAGTTTTCAGGAAAAAAGGGGCAAAGAACTTTTGATAAAAGGCCAACATTGATAATTTATTAATGATTTTTTTTTGGTGAACATAATAGGAAAAATTACGTGTATTACAACGAAACAATTTAACAGTTTCTATTTCTTTCAATTTCAACGTCTTGGAAAGTCTCTACACATTGCTTATTCCCCAATATATTTAAATAAATTTTTTCATTTCTTTCTATTTATCTTAGAGTTATGTCAAGAGAAAAAATATGTTTAAACTTAGTTGTTACAGCAAAGGGAGAAGGAGATTTCAAGACACAAAAAATTTCTTGAATATAAATTTAATTAATATTTTAACATGCATATTAAAATAATAGTTCTTTAAATTAAGCAAATTAGGGGTTTACCTTTCCACCCTTTAATATTACTGTTATTTAAGTTTTAATTTTAAAAAGATTTTGTAAATTTTTTTCAATCGAAATATCTCGATCGCATATTAATAAAAAACTGTGCCAATGTATGAATTCAAAAATTCGAAGTGATGTTTGGGTATTTTGAAAGTATATATGATAATTTCCACATTGTAATATCACTAAGTATTCAGTGTCTCGATAGTTTTTAGATGTAAATAAAATTATGCATCAACTATAATGTTTTTTTTCAAAATTTCCACGTATTTTTAGTACGTATAAATAGGAAATATGTATATTACTCAGTCAATATATTTAATATTCATAATCGCGCGTTCATTTAAAAGCATATATATATATATATATATATATATATATATATATATATATATATACAGGGTGTTCAGCCTTAAAGTGACCCAATAGCTAATTCACGAACCGTTCGGTTTATACATGCACTTCCAATTTGAAAAATGTTTTAAAAAAGTTAAAGAATGTTTTCGATTTCTTTACTTGCTTTTTCGAACCCAAAACTCCATTTACAAAAAAATTAAAAAAATTAAATTTTTATATGGTCCCCAGGTCTTAACAATTATATTTAGGAAAAGATGCAGTACATAAAAACAAAGCAAACACAAAAAGTTTCATTTCATTACAATAAAAACTGACCGAGTTATACCTACATAAAATTGAAGCATCTGAATTGCTCAGAAAAGGGGGTCGTATACAAATTGAGTTTAAAGAACAGTTATTCACTGTCTGCAGAAAGATCAAAAGAAAACATCATAGTAATATTAAAACATCGTAGTAAACATAATAGATTGATAATTTGCATTGCTATATGGCAAACAATAAAAGTTAAATTAAAGAAATACAACTTGTACCGAAAAGATTTTAACAGCGTGTTTAAACAAATAGCAGCAAAAGAATACATGATTTGCCGTTCAAATTATAGTATAATGTGGAATGATGCTTCATTCATGAATCAGGGAATTTATTAGATCAGAACGACCAAATAAAAATAATGGTCAAAATGACTGTCTTCCGCAGAAATGCAATACCAAACCCACGTCAGAAACTCCACCTGTAGCTTCTGCTACCTCTTGACCTCTGTAACCGATTATTCGAGTGTCAAATGTCTGCGCCAAAAATGTACATGGTTGCGCAGATTTGTGTGCAGGGGCACCATCATGCTGGTACCACATGCGTTACAAATCCCGTAAGGAAACTTCATCTTCTAAAAAAATCGACTAACGGTCTATTCCGTGTATGATTCTGATGTTAAAGATCCATCGAAATATATTGGGCCAATTAAGGTGTTCTTTCATATTCCGCACCACACATTCACCGTCCAACGCACTTGGTGGAGATTCGGTCGTATTAGATGTGGATTTTCGAGGGACCAATAATGCCTATTCTGTGTATTAATAGTGCCTTTCCTCGAGAACTGGCATTCATCCGACCACAAAACTTCATTCAAAAAATCTGGATTTTCATCCAGTGTGTTTAACACGAAATTGAAAAAATCAAAACGACGATCCTGGTCTCGGGCATTAGTTCCTGCGCCAGGACTGGACGATAAGGATATGCATCGTACGTATGTAATATGTTCCACACCGTCGATTTTGAGTAGGAACAAGCCTTGCTAATATCCCGGACACTACTTTCAGGATGAGCCAGGGCATATCCTAGAACATCCTCAGTGGGTATCCGCTGAAGGTGTGTGAGAGAGAGGCACGAGATAAGGGAATACGTCTATGACAAAACTCCCAGTTTTATACAAGCGTTGAACAGCACTGGTAATTGTACAATAAGATGGATGTCTTCGACTGGGAAATTTAATGGCATAAAGTCTTGCCGCCTCTCTTTTATTTCGATTATACTGCCCATACAACAGTACCATTTCGCAGTATTCTTCATTTGCATACATCTCGTTCTCCCGTACTAGAATTCGTAATATTAGAATACGACTGTATGCAATTGCAAACGACCACACAACAAATTTTTAATGTTTGCCATAATCAGTACCGCAGCAAAGCAGTCTGAAGCAGTAGTAAGTAAACCTATTTTTTTAACTGCTTTTGAAATGTTTTCTTGCTCCAAAATATTTTATTTTGTCTATGCTTTACATTAATACATAATAAATTTTATTTCTTAAGTACTCAATTTTTGTAATATTAACTTTAAATTTAAAAACAATTTACATAAGAGTGACGTGCAAGAGCGAAAGTTTCCTGGCAAAGTTCCAATTAATTTTACTTTGGAGACGGTAAAAAAAACGGAGATTAAAGTTCCAATTAATTTCACTAGCTTCTTGAAAATTGCCCAGAAAATGCATGGAATGTATGATTTTCAAAGTTCTATGACTCGGTCAGTTTTTATCGTAATAAAATGAAACTTTTTGTGTCTACTTTGTTTTTGTGTAATTCAACTTTTCCTAAATATAAGTGATAAGACCTGGGGACCGTATAAAAATTTAATTTCTGTAATTTTTTTCTGAATGGGTTTTTTGGTTCGAAAAGCACGTAAAAACATTCTTGACCTTTTTTAAAACCTTTTTCAAATTGGAAGTGCATGTCTAAACTGAACGGTTCAGGAATTAGCTATTGGGTCACTTAAAGGCTTGACACCCTGTATATATATACATAATTACTGGAACTTGCTTTACCATTATTCTTCTTATTATTATTTACTTTTTAGAAAGTTTTCCAATATTTCGTACTGACGCATCGTAACACATTTGTGAAGTTAAGTTAAAATTATTTTCTAGTCCCTTTTTGTTTTGTATCAGAATATATAGATATATAACTATTACAAATTTTCAAAATCATTAGAGATGCGTAATTTTTATTCTGAATTTGCTGTGCTTCCAGACATGAATGATAATTAATTATTGCATGTAGAAAAATATTCAGCTGAAAGATTTGAATATTTCAATAAGCTAATTATAGAATTATGCGAAGAATTTTCTTTTTCAATAATTCAATTATCTCTATAAGTATATATATATATATCATTCTAATTTATTCTTCTATTTGGCAGGTCAACTCATTTCCAATGGAAACGGGTACTCAAATGGCCGGTCATCCCCCGATGTGACTCCCTACAAGAGAGGAAGTCCCTCCCCAACGGGCAGCAGACCAGCCACCATTTTCTCACAGACCAATGGCAAGGGCAATATCAGCATGCACAAGTTCATTGCCAGCAAGGGCAAAGAGACCACCTTCACCGCCCCCAGAAACGGAGTGTCCAAGGAGGAAACTGCCCCTAAGGCAGTTGTGCCTCCACCAGTGATCAAGCTCAAGAGGAATGTTTCCGTTGAATCCAAGATCCAGCAAGAGATCATGGAGATGAAGCAGAGAGAGGAGGAACTCAAGTAAGTTTTGAACTTAAAATTTATAATTGGACTTGCCACAAAAAACCTTGTAAGGTACTCTAGAGATCCGAATTAACTTTCTGTAGGTTTTAGCTTAGCCCAAATAAGTCATGGGTTTTTCCCCTCGAGAATGCATTTTATTCATCCAAATGTTCTTCTGTGGGAAAACCGTAAACACCGTAAAATCCGACGTGTAACGCGCACTTTGAACACAAAATGTAAGATCTAAACTTAAGGGCCCGCGTTATACGCCGGGTATAAAAACGATAGCTTTAAAAATAACAAAAGAGATGAACATAAAAAAAATTACGTCTGCATGTATCGAAACACTGTTTATTTAAAAGAAATGACTTGCCTTATGAACTCAAAAGAGAGTTGTAGATCTAGAAGTAAACCATTTTTTCAAAAATCTGGGATAATATCTCGTATAAATGACTTCAAAGTATAAAAGCAATTTATACTAATATTTCAGATTTCTTCGTTAAAAAGGGGGTGCGCGTTATACGGCGAACATACCTAAAAATTAAAAAAATTAGTTTGATAGTATAGGTGCGCGTTATATACACTGCTCAAAATAATTAAAGGATATTGCGGTTTTAGGTGGATCTTGTGGCTGGGAAACTTTTTAGCTGATTGATACATGGTCGACAGACGTAGTAGGTTCTATGAAAATAAATTACACATGTTTGACAGAAAAAAAAATGCATTTTATTGCGCATTTGTGTACAAAAGGAAAAAAACACAATTTGTGCATATGAGAAAAAAAGAATAAGAAAAGGTGTTTTCTTCAAAGGAAATCATTTTCAGTAGGGGGTATGGTTTCCACGGACGGCCAGCAACGTTGAGCACCTTTGAGGCATGGAGTCAATGAGACTATTAATCACGAGTTGGGGTATTCTGTCCCACTCTTCCAGAAGAGCTCTTTCCAGTTCTTGGAGAGTTTTGGGGGGTGGTTGGCGGCCAGCAACTCGTCTTCTTAGAGCGTCCCAAACGTGCTCTATTGGATTCATGTCTGGAGAACACGCTGGCCATTCCACTCGTACGATTCCTTCCTCGAAAAGGAAATCCTCCACCAGGTTAGCACGATGTGGCCTGCAGTTTTTGTCCATTAAAATGAAGTCATCTCCGATTGCTGCAGCGTAAGGGACTACAATAGGTCTGAGGATCTCATCCGTATATCGGCGAGCAGTCAGAGGTCCATCTCGAATGATGTAAGGGTCTGTGCGCCCGTCAATGGAGTAGCCACCATACACCAACACTCCCCCACCGCCAAATCTGACACTTTCGTGCACGAACGCAGGATTATTCCTACTGCCACGGACCCTCCAGATGAAAATACGCCTATTATCCGGATGAACAGAAAAACGGGACTCGTCAGAAAAAGAACATTGCTCCATTCATTTCTCCTCCTTTTCACATGCTTTGTTGCCCACTCGCTGCGATCGCGACGATGTCTTGATGTTAGTCTAACACATACCATCGATCGGTGAGCATACAGACCTACACCATGGAACCGATTTCGGACAGTCTGAGTTGAAACCGTGGTGCCAGTAGCCGAGCGAAGGTGTTGTTGGAGAAGAGTAGTTTTCATATTTCGGTGTCTCCGAGCAGTTAACACTAAATAACGATCTTCATTGGGCGTTGTTGCCCGTCTACGACCTTGTCCTGGTCTTCGGCCCGCACTTCCAGTCTCCAAAAAACGGTCCCAGACCCTGGAAATCACACTTTGAGACACTCCAAGGGCTTGTACTGTTTCGGCTTGAGTTTGGCCCCCTTCTAACCTACCAACAACTCTCCAAGCTTCTGAATCGGTTAAATGACTTCGCTGAGACATCGTACTCATCGAAACAAAGCAGTCACTGAATGCCGATCATCCTTGTCTTCATTTCAGTTGAAAGTCAAATTTCATTCGCTGCCGCTGAAGTGACGTTTTTGACGTCGAACTCAAAATTAGCATACTCCACAGTTTAAAAATCAGAAAAATTTGCATTTGTGATTCTCTTCTTCCATTTTCGGCAAAAATTTTTTCGCTTATATCTTTATTTTATGTAAAACACAATATCCTTCAATTGTTTTGAGCAGTGCATATGTATATATACACTGGTGCGCTTTATACGCCGGATTTTACAGTAGTTCGCCAAAAAATCTGAAATCAATTTCTTCAAAAATGACCATTTATTCATAAGAGATTTTTAAGAAAGTTGGTATATGTATACTTTACTAAAAGAAATCTACCCTTGTGTTCCTCAAATTGAGTGCACAGTAAACGTACAACGACTTAAAAGTAAAATGTTAAGAAATCATGTACATCTATTGTTACATTCTTCACATTTTCCACATAATATAAATCCAAGTGTCGAATGATTTTCTCTCTCTCTCTTTCGAAACATTTTCAAATTAATACATTTTCATTTTAAAGAAATTTAGAAACTTAGCACGCCCTCAATATTTTCGAACTTGAGAGTAAATATTTATTTCATTAGCACACACAGATATAACATTAAACATGTTAAAATTCCTATAAATATTAATTCATTTCCTGTTTATTTATATCTAAATAACCATGATTACAAATTTTTGAAAGTTACAAAGAACATTATTCCGTGTTTTCATGATTGATTGCCTGTTAAATCGCGCACGCATACACAAACACAACGCTTCAATCTGGAATTTTCAAAAAGGAAACATTCTAAATATATTTGTAAGCTAATTAATAAATATTCTTCTTTATTCAGAAAGCTGCATTCAAATACAAGCAGCGTTAACTCGCATATCGATAGTGAAGTTAACGAGAATGAATTGAACCAGAAAAACAATCTTATGGAATATGAAAATGGAAATGGGAATGGAATTCATGACGAAGTAAGTAACTATTTAAAGTGTAAACTATATATTTTAATTACATAGATACATTTAAATTTACACATCTCAAGTAATCAGCCAAGAACTGGCTCATTGTCTTAGAAGGAGCGTATCACTTCGTAAGCCTAAGGTTACAAGTTCGATCCCGGCTGGAGTCGATAGATTTTCTGGATGCGAAAGCCGTAGGCTCACATGTCATATGATTATGTGGCATGTAAAAAATCCTTTCAGTATCAATTTGGCTCTGGTACTCACGGCAAAATTAAATCATGGCAATAGTTAGCATCCAACGAGAGCTTGAATTCATCAAAATTCAAGTGACAAAAATTTGGTAGCGAGAGCCACCACTAGATGGTGCCACCACGAAATGACTCCCACATTTGGGGACATGCTGTGTCTGCAAAGGCTTAGTTGACAATGTGTGTCTCATTTGGGGACAAAAAAATACAATCGATCTAGATATTTGCACCAATTTTAACTGCATTAAAAATGTCTTTATGAACCTAGTCAGATTTCTGTTGTTCATAAAGAGTTTGTTATTTCTCAAAAGAGAAAAAGAAAAATGAACAATTCAAATGTTCTGTATATCTTTAATCTATATAAATTAAAAAAAGAAGTATCAATGTATCTTAGTAAAAAATCGAGAGTATGTAAACGTATTTATCTATATGAGCTCTTTACTCACGAACCGTTAAATGTACAAATATGCCAAAAAGGTAGCAAAAGATCGGAAATAATTTGTGAAATCCATTTTGACCCTTTAAATTCTCAAATTACAATTGTTTAAAAGATATTAATTAGAATCATTAAAATGAATAATTGACCTACCCCTGTATCGCCATTCCATAACGAAGAAATTACGGAAGTCGGCAAGGGGAAATATATCTCAGGCCTTTCCTTCGTGTGCCATTATTTCTTCCGTAACGAAATCAAAAATAATTGTGGAATCAGCAACCACCTCCTTCATGGTGCTTCGATTTTTTTGCAAAAGAGTATATATAATATATGTTAACTATATACATGTATATATATATATATATATATATATATATATATATATATATATAACCGTATAATAAATATATATTATACAGTTCCTAACTATTTATAATAGTCATTCCACTAAGAATATTTAAAATGTATATTTATAGTTGTATTTTAAAGCATTTTATTAAAAGGTAAAAGCAAATAAAACCCTAGAATTTTTTAAAAAATGTGATTCAATTTTATTGTTTAGCGGTATTAATTCTCTCTTTAAATGAGTTTAATATGTATATTGATAATCGTTTCGAATATTTTAATAGAAAAATCTGTTGAAACCCCCCAAATTTGATGTCACTTAAGCTTATTATATATAAGCATAGTATAATTCATATGTGCAAAAGAAATGTTGTAGTATATTTGTAACTTACGTAGAATTAGATAAAACAAATGTTGAAATAATATATTGAATATTTTTATTTTACATTCTTTAAATGAATTGCAAAATCCAACTGACTTCAAATTAAATAGTAATAGCCATTATCCCACAAGCATGAAAGAAATTGAAGAACATATCTTATGTACGTATCGTGTAACACAATGGTGACTTTGCAACTATTTTAAAGAATCTATTTCCTTGTTTAAATTCCGTTTTGCATATATATCATGATAATACAAATTTTAGAGATTATTTAATTTTCATACGCATCTTAATCCAATCCATTAAAAAGCCCCTAAAGTGTTTTATGGTAATTGTAAAAATTTATACATGGGGGTGGGGTACACATAACATAATGCAAATATTCACCTAAATCTCTTTAAAAAGATATTCTACGACAACGATTCATAACAAACTGATTCTAGTTTTATTCGATAAATGCATCTCTTAACACACATTTGAACACAACGATTTCTTTCGCATTGAGTTTCGCCATTTATATTATAAAATTTTTTTTTAGCTTGTGTATCTATATGGAACTTACGTATTACAGTTACAGTTAATATCTTTATTAGGGATTTAGAGCAACAAAGGCTATTATCCCATACAAAATCATCAAGTATCAATATGTTAGTTAATGTCAAAATATTTCATCTTCTGAATAAAAAACCTGAATGTTGATCTGTTTGATAAAGCTTTCTCCAGTAACTCTTTAAAGGTGATATTGCAACTAGGATCAATTTTGAGAAAAACTTTAACGTGATTTCGAGGATGAATGTATCTATCGTATCTTAATAGAATATGCTCCAAGTCATTTTAACGATTACAAGAACTACACATTACAATGTCCGTTAAATTAAATTTTTGAAGAAGTCCTGGGGTAATGATCCTTTTGCTAAAGATTCGAGTGCATAAAATTTCTTCTCTTCTATTATTTGTCCATTTAGAGATGATGCCAATGTTAATAATGTTGCCCAAATTTTCAAAATACTTGCTTGAATAAAAATTATTATTTGTTTTTTTAAATCTTTCTCGGTATATTTTTTACTAATGTCTTCTGAAGCAATCCAATCAATATAAACATCAGACTCCGTGACAGATTTTGCAAGATATTCCGCCTGCTCATTCCATAATATATTAGAGT
The DNA here is from genome assembly GCA_019973935.1 of Trichonephila clavipes. NCBI lineage: Eukaryota > Metazoa > Arthropoda > Arachnida > Araneae > Nephilidae > Trichonephila > Trichonephila clavipes. The sequence continues at coordinate 940,829 of BMAU01018111.1, forward strand.
GTCCTGGAGTTCAAAGTAATATCAGTTTATTGGTATAAGATGATTGTATGTAAATTTTACTAGCCAGCCTGTGAATCGCACTATGTGATTTAATAAAATAATTTTGAAGAGCACATGTGGAGAACAGAGAGAGTATCAGATAAGATTAGCAGACTTTTGTTTGGAACAGTCAGATCATCTAAAGCTTGGCAAATAGCCAAAGCTTCAGCAGAAAAAATAGTTATTGTGATTTATTCTGTAAGCAAATGAGATATTTTCTGTTATACCAGCTATTGATGTTATTTGATCATTTTTCGATGCATCGGTGGCTATTATATGGAAGTTCTGAAAGTCATGCTCAACTGTTTCTTCAAATAAACCCCTTATAGCTTGAATTGGTAGCTTTTTCTCCTGAAATTTGAAGTTATTAGTATATATTTTACATGGGAGAAATGAAAAGGATGATATTCTGGGGATTGTAATGATTTGGTTACTATTAGCATTATGGGATTGTAGTATACCGACAATATTTTTCTTGTCCTCCTTTATAATTTTTAAATTCAGATCAGGATTATTGCTATATAATGGAGAAAAAGTTTGATTGGAGATTTGAGAAAGAAAAAATTTATTTGCCAGTCTTCTGATTTTGTCCGAGAGAATTTCTTGTCCAGCCAGTTTCATTAATACAATATTTGGTGTCCATTGTTGGAGACCTAGTGCAATTCTGAGAGCTTTGGTTTGTATTACATTAAAAGGCTTCAACTGATTGTCAGACCATTTATTTATTACATGACATGTGTAAAAAAGGTGCTACAGATGCTATTATTGATCAATTGGATTAGATTTTCAGCTCGGGGACCATAATGCTTATAAACCATACCTTTGAGAGCATTGAGTTTTTTCAGTGCTTTATTTTTCATTTGATACATGATATTGGTATTTTGATTCCGTTTCGAAAAATATACTCCTAAATATTTAATAGAAGTTTGCCATGGTAGAAGGGTCCCAGCTAGTAATATATTAGGAAATGAGTGAATTCTTTTGTTCGAAAGTTCAGCTATTGTACTTTTGTCTGGGCTTAGACTCAATTTCCAATAATTACACCATTGACTTATTCTTTCTAAGGTATTTGTAATTTACAACAGATGATATCGAGCGATTGATGTGATGAATAGATAAAAATGTCGTCAGCATATATGGCACACTCGACTCCAGTCTCCAATGTTTCAAAGAAGTCATACATATAGATAGTGTATAGTAATGGAGACAGTACACTACCTTGGGGGAGTCCCTTAAGCAGTGTTTTTTCGGATGAAAGACATCCCCTCCATCGAATTTGCAACGATCTGTAAGATAAGGATTCATGCATCCAAAGCGCTATTTTCCCAGTTATACCTATTTCTAAACATTTGTAAATGAGACCGTCAATATATACGGAGTCATAAGCACTTTTTATATCTAAGCTAATCCCCACGAAATATTTTTTTCCATCTTTGCGTCTCTAATTGCTTTGTAAATTATATAAGTTGCTGTTCTATTATCATTAAAAGGAACAAATCCATAATGTTGTTGATGTAGTTTTTGTTCTGTTACCAGGAAGTGGGCAATTCGATTGGCTAAAATTCTTTCAAATGTCTTGGAAAAAACTGAGGTTAAAGCGATAGGTTTATATGAGAAGATTTTAGTTTTATCTTTGCATGGTTTGGGAATTGGTAGAATTATAGCATGCTTCCATTCCTTTGGGACAATTGCCTTATCAAATATCTGTTGAAAGAAATTTAAGATTATTGTTCGTTCACTATGATTCAATAGTTTCAAGAATTTAGCCGGGATCTGATCTGCACCTGGGGTTGTGTTCTCGGCAGATTTTATTGATCTATTCAATTCAGATATGTGAAAGGGTTTATTAATTAAACTATTATTTTGGGCAAAAAAGTCCAAAGGAAGTGGCTCATGGATAATATTATTGGATGCGAAGTTTTCTGTAAAGAGTGTTGCTTGAATCTGGATGATACATGTATTATTCTGTTATGTATTTGAAGGAAATTCAGTGTTGATTCAGGATTATTTTTCATTGCGATTTTCTTGATGATGTTATAGAATATTCTTTGTTTAGGAACATTATTGCATACTGTATCCCAGTATTTTTTTTTTTTAGATTCTTTGATATAAAATAGGAGCCGGCTGGAATATTGCTTATATCGAATCTACAATTTTGGGGAGATTTCCCGAATGGCTTTTTTTCTAAAGTGTTTCTTAAGTTTGTAAAGGTTATGGCAAGCATTATTCCACCATGGAGGGAAGATTCTACTAGAGATTTTTTTTATCTAGTATTATTTGAAATTATTTTAGCTATATTGTCAGATAGATTATGATTGTAGTCGTCTATCTTAAAAACTGTTGATTTTGCTTGTTTTATTACTGAGGGCCAATCCACTTTTTTATAGTTCGTTTAATCGGGTTATGAAAATTGAAATCTGTGATAACAGAATAATGATCACTATTGTAGGAGCTGTCTAAAACATAAGTGTTGCTGTATCCGATGAGACTTGAAGAGCATAAAGTAAAATCCAGAAGAGCACTAGAGCGAACATTGTTTCTATGCCTTGGAACATCAGTATTTAGAAGAATGAAATTAGAATTTGTTAACCAATCCAGAAAAAATTCACTGTATTGAGAAGTATGATTCGAGCCCCACATTGGGTGATGCAAACTAAAATCTCCGAAAATAAAAACTGGATCCACTAAGGAATCAAGAAAAGATTTAAGTTATGTGTGTGTAATATAAAATCATCGAGAAGCATACAAATTTATCAGATGAAAGGAAGTATCATTAATTATAATTTGCAATATTAAAATTTCATAGTCTGAAGATGGCGTATTGTTAAAGGATATTTGTCCGGCAGAAATATTTGATGGTACTGCTATCAGCAGCCCTCCTCCTGGTCTGTCAAGTCTGAAATGATTTTACCTGGGATTTGCAAATTGTCGTTAGGTTTTAAAAAAGTCTCTTGAAATATAAAAACATCCGATTGTGAAAAGGGAAGAATTCTTAACCAAATAAGTTTGTTTTTTAAACTTCTACAATTCCATTGTAGAAAACGCATAAAAAAGATATACCAGGAAAAATAAAATATCAAAAAGAATTTTTTTTTTAATCCTCTGTTTGAGGTTATGAAATATATTTACAGATATAGATAAATTTTCTATATTTTTAAGAAAGAAAAACGTAACTCAGAATTCGCGAAAAATATCTGCAATTTAAAACTTTAAAATTATCTAATTTCAATATTATTTTATGTATTATCCATTATTTTTTGATATACTTGGTATGGATATTTCAATTTTCTGTTGCGGTAGACCTATCTTTTTTTTTCTAATTGGCGATGATGGTTGTTTACTAATTTCTATCAAATGTTTGAACATTGATTCGATCATTATTTGCATCGAGTTCATTATAGCTGTAGTTTGTTTTTCAAGAGCTACTTGAAAATTTTCTACTATATTTTCTAATTTTTTCTCAAATTCTTGTATATTTGGTCCGGGAGCTTCTGTTTTTACTGCTATAGCGTAATTTGCGGAGTGAGTTTCTTTGAATTTTCGTCGAGCCTCTCCTAAAGTTAAGTGCTTAGTGCATTTAAATTCGAGAATTTTTTTTTTATAAAAGAGGGACGAATGGGAGAGTTTGCTGGATGATCTCTAGCTGTTTGCGCAATTTGAAGGGTTTGTACATTGTCCAGAATGGGATCCTCCACAATTAATGCATCGAGCATCGCTGGAACAAAAACGTGATGAGTGCGTGAAACTGTAACAATTGTTACATTGCCGTGGTTTGTCTATGAATAATTTTCTATGATTAAAAAACCAAAGTTTTACACATTCTGGTGTATAAATACCCAGAATAGTAATTAAGACAGGAGAAGCGTCTTGACGACTGTTTTTCTTAATGAATCTACGGATTTCAACAATTTCAATGTCATTTGAGTTTTTTAATTCAGTTGCCACATCTGTCAGATGTACATTAGTTGGGATGTCAAAAAGTAGGAATCGCGAAGTGAATCCTTCCCATATTATGTTTGCTTTTACTGGAATATTTAGAATTTGCTCAATAGCTGTTATCTGAACAACGCATATTAGGATCCAAGATACTTATTTTTATTTTTCCACTTCGAGTGAAGTACATATGCGTTATTTTATCATGCCTTGGTATTTTGTTTTTTAATTCAGCATGTAATAAGTGGGGGTCCGATTTAGGGATGGTTCCGTTTTTTTCTGAATGTTCAAGCAAAATTGTAATTTCTCATTAAAGCTTTTATTGTCAATTCGCAGAATTAATTCTTGGGCAGTCTGAGTAGATTTAAAATATTTATAGTCTTCATGTTATTATTCATTTTTGCTTCATCGGATTCCGTAATCCGGAATGTTGAGTGACTCAGCTTGTCCTCTTCAAGCAACAAAAATGGGGGAGGGGAAGAAATCGGTTATATATAACTTATCAAAGTCCAGAAAAGAACGGAAATGTATATATATATATAAATATATAAGATCTCTTTCTTAGAGGTATACCAAAATATATTAATCCACTGTAGAAAAAGAGAAACAGCGAAAATTCAGGTCAGAAGCAACAATCTCTAAATTTCGAATTACACACACGTCACCTCTCCTGTGCGCGTAGTCAACCAACTTACGTATTGTACCGTCAACTAATTTCGCCAAATCAAAAGACGTCGCTAAACACTGCCATCGTTATTATTATTGTGTTCAAACATGTGCGGGAACTGCCTAGCGGTTATGGTCACGAACTCGTGACCGGCATGTCATGGGTTTAAGTCCTGGTGCCATCAAAGACCCACTGTGCAGAGGGGTTACTGCAAGTTAAATCTGTTGAGGCTCAAAGTCCTCTCGTTGGCGTGGTAGTTTGGAGAAGTGATGCCAGTTTCTTTATAGTGCGACGTTAATAAACTATCTCACTCACGTGGTTATTTCTTCTAATATTGGCTGTATGACGCAGCACTTTTTGATCAGACGAATTTGGTTGACGGTATATAATATTGAAGGACTGTATTCATTTTTTCGCATTAGACTTATTCTTGAAAATAATAATCTTAATATTTAACACTTTCTTTATTTAATATTTGAGAATATGAAAATATTTTTTCCGACACCTTATTTTGACTTCATTGATCTACAGATAACATCCTATTTTAATATGTTGCTTATTCATTTAAGACCTTCTTTTAAAAAATGCGTTTCTTACTTCATATGCAAAAAGTAAAAAAACTATATAAATTAAATATATTAGGCTTAAAAATTCAGTTGCTTTAAATGAAAGATTGCCGTCTGGGTGGCGTAGTTGGTTTGTCGCTGGCCTTGTACGCCAGTGATTCTCAACCATTGTGCCGCGGCCCTTTCATGGTGCCACCAATCTTTTTTAAAAATTATTATTCATACTTAAAAAAAAAAGAAATCCGGAAGCGAATCATTCGGGCCATTTTATAGAAATAAACTATTCATAAAATTGCTGAGGGGAGAGTTATTCATTACTTCCCTAACTAAGATGGGGAAAATTTGATTGGGTTCGCAATCCATTTGTGATAGCGGGTACATCAGCATATGAATTAGTTTTGAATTAAACAAAGAACTAATTTTGCTCTCTAATAATCGAGATTTAATTTCAAAACATTCAGAAGATTCAATTAATTCATTTTAGATTAAAATTAAGAGGCGATTTTTTTATCCCATAATAGCCCCCAAAAAAATAGCTTATAAAATATTGTTACAATTTTCTACACCTCATTTGTGTTAAATTCGGATTTTCAGCCTTAAAAAATATAAGAATGAAAAAAAGAAACAAACTAGATGACGAAAAGAGAGTGACGTTATCATTTTTACGACCAAATATAAACGAAATTATCAAAAACCAAAAAGCTCAAATTTCGCATTAAATGTATTCTTCTAATTAATTTGTTATTAATTACTCAATAAACATTTTGTGTCTTCATCGTAAATATTATTTATAATATTGAAAATTATTATCATAAACTATTTTACACGGTGTATTACAGATAAGTAAAATTCTTTTAAACTTATTTTATTGTTAGCGTGACGCTAAATTTTGAAATTGTTAAAAGTGTATCGCAACAAAAAAGAAAGGTTGAAAACCAGTGTTATATGCCAAAGGTTGCGGGGTCATTCCCGGCCCAAGTCGGTGGATTTTCATGATGCGCGTCCTATTTGTATGATTATGCGGCATGATAAAAATCCATAGAGTGCCTGCTTGGTTTGGGTGCTCTTGCCTAAATTAAACAGCTAGTACAGTTTCGAATCGTCAGAGATCTAGTGCCTACCTCTGGGGAGGAAAATGTACGTCAAAATTACATTGCGGTGATTGGTACTCCCTTTATATGGTGCCGCACAAAAAAGTGATAACAGTTCCTGAGAAATGTACAAGATCTGCAATGGTAAATATCAATCTGTAGCCCCATCGAAAAAAAAAAAGATAAAAACTACACATTGTTACACATTAAGGACTCTTAATTGTAAATCCTATAGCCAAAGAAACTTAAATAAACGCAAAAGTATTCTTCTGTCTAATTTTTTTTTCCTAAACTCAAATTCAATGGCGCAACAGCCCATGAGGGCCAGGGTCTATTTTGCCCATCCCAGTATAAGTGACCATTGGGCGCTAAGGTGCATGAGCAGATGTTCCGATTAGGTGGTCAGTCTGAAGCGAGACCCCCAGTGTTGAAGTCCCCAAGCAAGCATATATGGTACTCATTTATCGACCCACTGCAGATGGGATGAAAGACTGAGTCGACCTTTCCCAGGCCGGGAATAGAACCCGGATCTGTGGTATGGAAGCGCGATACGCTACCCCTCGGCCTTAATTTTTTCCCCCCTCTAATTTGTTATATTCTCTGATATAAAGCGAAATAATGTCAAGTGTAAACAAGCATAATCTTATTTAATGTTAATTTTTTCCTCTTTTTGTTACAGGATCTTAGCCCACGCCACAACAAGTTAATTGCTCAGTGGGAACAAAGAATTCAAAAGGCCGAAAGTTGAACTACTCTCTTCGATTTATTTTGACTAAGTTTTTCATGTTTTGATGTTGCCAGCGATTCTTCTGCCTTTTTGGGGAGAAAAGCATCTCTTTAGATGACTTATAAGTGTGTCTCAACACAAGGAACTGAAATTGTTTTTGCCCTGTGGTTACTTTTATACTGCAGCTGTCATCATTTTATAGTATTCTTTTATTATTGCTAAAATATTCAATATGTATACTTCCTATCTACGCGGAACTATCTATAATATATGTAGAACAAAAAATATGCCTTAAACTAGATAAGTTCACTATAATTCAGGTAATTATGTGAAATAAATGTAAAAAAAAAAGGAATTTTGTAACAAAATTGTTGCATTGAGTTGTACATATCAGATGAAATAAAAATTTAGTTTTCGTAGTGCAATGTTGTTTCTTTTAAAACATAATATTTACACTTAATTAAAAAATTTATATTAGATTTACCCTTGATATTTTTATAATTTTATACTTCAATACTACTTACAGTTTCTTTCTTTTCCTAGTGGCCATGATTCTAAAGAAATATTCATAATACACCATAATGGAGTTGGTAACTAATTTTTTAAAAAAATTATACAATTAAGGAATATTTTGTGTACAAAAATCAATCTTTGTATAAGTAATCCCAAACCATTTGAAGTCAAAAAATTCCTGAAATTATGCTCAATTTGGATAGATTTACAACTTAATATATGTCGTATGATTAAGAAATATATACACAACACTAAATATGTTAAAGTTTCAATAATAAATGTATTAATTTGGAAACTTTTAAAAAATCCTGCAGTTTTAAATTTTTTCGATGTATTTATTTGCACAAAAAGACTCAGTAGATGGAAACAAGCTTTTATCTTCCAAAAATATATTTTTCAAAAAATAGAATACATATACAAAAAATTTGTCAAGGACATAGCACTTTTAAAAAAAGGGGAGAGGACACATACCCTTACTATTTAAGTAAAAAACAGAGTGAATAACGATGATAAAAATGGCTGATTTTTCATAAATTATAATTTAAAATAAATTGTACAATAATTTTCAATTAACTTACAATTGCAACACAAAGAACTAATGGAAGAAAAATAGGTTTTCTCATATAGAAGCAAGGATACTTAAATAAAACTGCAAAAATGATGAAAATTTAGTTTAAAGAATTACCCTAAAGGCTGTTGTTAACTTTCACAAGTATTTCCAAAGAAAGGACCCAAGTGGCTTTGATACTCCACAGTGATGGATTTACATCACTCTAGAAGACAGGTTTTCTTCTTTTTTTAACAAATTAACTGAATAAAAAAATGAAGCACCCCTTTTTAAATCTAAGTAAAGAACACAAACTTTATGAAAAGCTTAGCATCAGACTTTAGTTTTTATATTTTGTCAATTGAAAATGAATTTAAACACGTCACTTTTATATATAACACCATAATTTTTTAGAAAATTAATTTCAATACAGAATTACATAATATTACAGGCAACTAGATAGTATACTCCCAAGATAGTATTTTGTGATTTTAACTTTTACACTATACCATGCAAAAATCAAGTAACTTTAAACTAACACTCATCACTTTCCACTTGTGATTTATTTATAATCAATATGTTCTCCACATTAAGTGGAGTAACAGATCTGATCTCAAATATATGTAACTTAAATGGATATACTTTTCACAAGCACACTGTTGGAACACTTTAATGAGATATTATACATATATATATAATATATATGATAGAAATATTTCATTACATTTTATGTAAAATATAATAAAAACGAACTGAATAAAAAATACAACCAAATAATTTTAAATAAAACTATTGTCTTGATAGTTCAATGTGATAATGCTATATATATATATGTCTAAAGTAAACTAATTCATCAATGGTTCCCTTGCTCAAGCATTATGCTTCCAAACAATAAGGAAAAGTCACATTATGCTTCCAAATGCTTTTTATTAAAAATTGCTTATGTATTAAAAATACTACTTAATTTTTTTTAAAAAAATCAGAATTAATTTTTTTATTTTATCTTTTTTTCTCATAATAATTTGTTTACAGTATACATTTAATTTTTTTTCAATGAATATAAAAACTTAATGTGGCTTAGATAAAAAAATGGAAATGAGAAATTTTCATTAACTGTCGTGGTTATACTAAAAAGCTATTTTGCCAAATAAAACATAAATAAAAAGAATTTGAAATCAAAGCATAGCAAAACATTCCATTCTGACTTCAATATCAGTATATTTTAAAGTGCATCACATTTCTGAAATTAATTGTTTTTTCCTAAATCAATTCCCTGTTTATTTTCTCTCTCTTTTCTCTCCTCTTTTATTTTCTCTCATTTTGTGTTAGGCTAAACAGTTTCCAATTTTATATATAATGTTGAAAAATAATATATTAATTGGATGCATTGAAATTTTTAGAAAAAGTTTTTCAACAAATAAATGTCTCCATCAGAATTTACTAGCCAGTAAAAACCATGAATGTATCAAGGTAAACAGACAAAAATGAATAAGTTATAGAATCAAAATTATAAACATACTTACAAACACAGAATATATCCCTAAAATCGATTTTACAAATTATTGCTTGGAATTATTAGAATAAATTTAAACTTACAGTTCAAGGATTCTAACTTTCAACTTTCCATTTACTTTCAACTTTCCATTTAGTTTCAAACCTCTTTGCACTCAAAAGATGATAAAATAAAACTTTAAAAAACTGACAACTAATTTTGAAACATCAATTTGTTTTGGGGTATTTTATAAACCAAAATTTATTTAATATCATTGGTTTAAAAGACTGAATATGAATCAGAAAAACTGACGAAATATTAAAAATAAATTTTTATTCACACATTATAAAAATGTCTAGAAGAATAGTTTCATACTTCTTAGAATAAAATAAATTTTTACAAAGGTTATTAATTACACAATTGTAAACTCATAAGTTAAACAAAATATACATTTTATGAAAAATGATACATATACAATCTTTCCACTTAAATGGTATTAAAAATGGAATAATCTGCATTAAAATAAAGACTGCTTTGGCATTTCAGTTTCTTGCAAACAATATTTTCCTAATTAGAATACCATTCCCCAAATCACAAAAATAAGGCACAAATTTCTATCAATTCAAATTTTCAAAACAATTACACTGAATATTTAAAAAGAAAGTAAAAAAATAAACAAACAATAATAACACACAAATTTCTATCAGTATTTCAACTCACAAAGACAATTACACAATCAATGTTTAAATAGAAATATATTTGTCAGTCATTTTTAATGTACAACTAATATTTCCCTTTACATTATCAACATTTTAAAGCAAATATTGAGATCAAACTTTCCTGAATTTCTAAAGTAAATAAGATATTATCCAGGCAATAGACATGTCCAGAGATGAAAGCAACAAGTGTTTACAAACTCTTCAAGCAACAATATTAAAGTTGGACTACGTAGAATAATTTTGTCCCCAACTTGTTCCAATAAACTAGAAGATTGCTCTCGGATAACTAAACACAATTCCTGAGAAGGAAAAAGATTAGATCTTGTATATAAATTCTCCTTTAATCATAATATTAGATTTAAGATTTAACCATTTATTTCTTGAATTTAAAACTATTTCAACAAATAATATTTATGTCATATAAATGTACTTCTACAAAATCAAATTCTATTGATATTGATCTAAGCAAAGATTACACTGAAATGTGAAAAAGTAAAGTTTTAAATTATGACAAAACTGAATTTTTCATTTATATATTACTAACAATTACAATCATGGAAAATTTTATCACATTGTGACCCCAATGAAATTTTTTAGTTTTAAATATATTTTCCTTCAGAAGAATAAATATATGCATAAATATAATTGAAACATAAATATCTGCCCTCTTTAATAATATTTAAACATAATTTTCAAATTATTCTTGTATTTATACACAGTACGTGACATTAGTTTCTATTCCTACTAAATTAAATAGAAATCCCTGATGTCATTCCAACATATAATTTTTAAAGTCAAACTTACTTTTTCAATAAATATGGAGGTTTTATAAATGAACATTTTAATATTATTAATAAATATAAACTTTAGTCATTTATATTAAGTTAATGATACGGTAAGTACAATCTAAAATATAATGTTCAAAAAGTTAATATTACTTTTACGTTCTACAAAACTAAATACTACAAAGAAATTTTAAAACTTACAGCTCGATTTGTCTGTGTGTCAATTGTCAACAGCATAAAGGAATCTGGACATTTATTATTTGTCACAACCTAAGCATTAAAAGCATAAATTTAAAAATGGTATAATGTAATTCAATCTGATTAATTTAAACATATAGCACTACTCATAAATTAACTTTTTTAAAAAAAAAAAAAAAAGTAAAATGTTGTAACTAATAAAATAAAATAATACATACCACATACAAAGAGGAATTATCTGGTGATATAAATTCACGATGAGAATCAGCATACTTAGCTTTTAGAACTGGTGCCAATGTAGTGTACCATGAGATATGCATATTTTTTAAAGGTTCTAGTTTAGAATCAATTGCACCCATTGGCAGATTTGGTACTAATTCCAAAAGTTCAGCAAATTCTACATAAGATGATAAACTATGCTGAAGAAAGAGATAAAGAGGATAAGTGTATAAATTATTTTATTATATTGGAACTTTTAAGAAAATAATAATGCATTAAATGTACCATTTTTTTTAGTTTTAGGTGTTTTAAAATAAAATATGAAAGGATTAACAAAATTTTTGTGCAAAATAATAAACAAATAGTAATAATTTTTTTAATTTGTTAGCAAAAAATTACTTCAACAATAATAATTTACTGTCAAATGCAATTTCTTTTTTAAAAAAACCTGAATATATTATTCAACAAATTATAATCCTTGCAAGACATTTTCATTGTATGAATAAAACTAAACGAAAACAGTAAAAAGAAAGAATATAGAAAACTTTATACTTAAAAGTTTAACAACAATGAATGATTTGGAATTAAATGAAAAACAATATTAAGAAAATTGGACATCCAATCTGATATTACTTTAAAAGAAATCTTAAATTATTTATATTAATAATTAACTTTCAAAATCTTAACATGCATGGCGCACACTGAATATCAAAGCTTATGATCCTTGAAAAATATATTTATGATTTCTAAATTGAAATAAAGAAAGCATACCTGTTACAAATAAAACTTTATAACCAATACTAAAGATTAAACAAAATTATATTTATAGATTTAAAGAGCCGATTTAAAAAAAATACTATTCGGATTAAAGCAATTGAGAAATACAGACTTGACTTAAATAATACATTTTGTTCCTTGAAATTAAAATTATATGAACAGATAAATAAAAGCATTATACAAATTAAAACAATGAAGGAAGAAAATTAGACTAAAAGAATCTCTATCTTAATTTTGTTCTATGTCATATATTCTTACATCTTTGCTACTATTTTCTTCTTTTAATGTCCGTGGAAGAAGAGAACTCCAAAGAAAATCTCGTCGGCAATGAATTGAAGCTTGCTGAACTACTTCCTTTAAATGAATTCGAGCTGATTCAGCCTGTTGACTTAAAACTTGCTGCATCATAGTTTCTTGACTACTGTAGTATCCTAAATACATAACATCTTCATCACACATGCCTCGAATAAAACTGATTTTCTTGGATCGGGAGCTTCAAAAAAATAGGCAAAGCAATGTTTCAATAAAAAAGACATAGAAATAACTCAACATAATTCTTTAAAATAAAATGAATAAATAATTTGGATTTATTTTGAGATAGCATTCACAGTAACATATACCACACCAAACAATGTAAACATCGTTTGAGGGGATGGAATTCTATATTCTTCAATTAAGTTTAATTCATTAGTTCAGCATGTTTTTACTTTAATTCTAGTTGTTGTGTAAAATTATCAAAAAATATAGTTTTTTTTTTTTTTTTGAAAAAAAAAAACTTTTATTTGAAGCAATATTTTTGAATTTGAAAAATATTTTAAATCTTACATATAATAATACTATGGTGCCCCATGTGAGAAATTTATAATTTATGTACTGTAGAATCTGTCATATAATGTGCACCAATACTTTCAAGATGTATTAATTAATTTTTAGATATATTCGCTGCATAACTCCAACCCCCCTTCTTAACAAAGAGACTTGAAATATAAGTTTGCAATGCTCTTACATTTTTAAGTCATTTACCTGAGGTATTATTCTAAGCTTTACAGAAAATTAATATATTTCTAGAACTACAACCCTTTAAATTCATAAAGAACATCATTTCTTTTAAATAAATAGTATTTTGACACATGAAGAAGTTTAATTTTTTTTTCTATGCTCATCTCTTTTTTTTCGTTTTTAAAGCTCTCATTTTTATACCCACCTTACAACACCTATTTTTAAGTTTTGATCTTTTTTTTTTGGAAAATTCCCCATTATACATAGGATTTTATGGTATAAATATTTTATAATTTAATCATCTGATTCAAACAACTTAATATAAATTTAATTTAATAATACTTTAAATTTTTTTCAATTCTTTACATAATTTTATTTATTATTATAACAATTCAAATTGTAGTTTTGCTAAAATAAGTACTGCATAAGTTTAGTAAATACTAAGCAGATTATTTTAAAACTATAATACTCAAATCAAGCAAAAAAAAAAAAACAATACAAATACAATCTAAAAAAAATCTTGTATTAAAATCAAATCACTCAAAAAATGTACACAAACTTTTGACAAAAAAATATCTGAAATTTAGCATACCCTGAATCAGAGGAATGTATAGATTCTTCACCACTTGATTCAAATTTATCTCTTTCAGTTATAATTGATACTGTGCTTGTTTTTCGGGAAGAAAATCCACTAGATGATAAAGCAGAGCCATACCTCACAGGTTGAAAGGAACCCAAAGTTGTACCGAAATTTGAAAGTTTGGGATAAAGATCTCTTTGACTAGTCAAAATAATATAAAAGTTCAGAATCAAGGAATTGGGTTCTATAGCTACATCTGTTGTATTCTGATTGATAAGGATGCCAACGTCAAAACTTCCCATTTGGCAGACATCATTTACATCCTTGTAAGAAGCTTTTTGTGCAGATAATTCAATAAGAGCAAATTCTGTATCCTGATGACATACAAAAATTTATAAGAAATTATTCATAAATTTTATAATTGAATTGAAATATTGTCATCATTTGAAAGTTTCATTAGATTTACATATTATTAACACTTAAGAAATGGTAAGAATTTTAAAAAGAGTTCTAACCTCTAAAAATAAGGTGATATAACTGTAAAAAAAAGGATAGCTATACTATAAGCATGTAAATTAAAAGACCTAAACTAAAATAAAGTATGACATTAACTAAAACAAAAAAAAGCTTTTTTTAAATATATAAAATATACCCAAATATGATGAAACTATCAAAAACAGTTCTGAAAAAAGAATATATATGTGAGTATATATTAAGAAAATGTGTAACTGAATAAGAAATTAAAAGTCATGCATAACACCTAAGCAAAGAATACACATTACTGTAAGGCAGCTATAATTACATGCAAAAGAGTAGTTCATAAAATAAAACATAAATAAATATGAAGCCGTCTTTTACCAAGATAGGAATCACAACATTAACTTAAAATTAAAAATGTATCTAAAACAAATAAAATAAGGCTTAATTTTAATAGAATTATAATCAGCTCCAAACAAACAAAATATAGTATTTACATATAATACCATCAACCAATTTCCTCAAACTAAAAAAACATTACCCAAGATAGCAATATACAGCAAATAAATAGTAAGAAAACCCATTTCTACATATGCACAAACACAGGATCTATTATAATAATGATAACAGCATTGATGGCCTCTTTAGAATTGGTAATGTCTTTTGATTTTAAAAGTGGTCCATGGTATAATACATAAGTACTTAAAAAATATATACCAGAAAATCCTAAATTTATCATTCATTGAAATAAAAAAATATTGTAAATAGATAAAATAGGCATAGCTTACATTAAAAAAATCCAACAAAACTATGCATTGAATCAATAATAAGCTTCAAATTAATATACATCAGAGAAACTTAAATTGGAAAAGAAATCACATCATTTACTCTAATGAAAGTTAAAGACTATCTAAAGTAAATAATTCAGTTAAGTTTAACTTAAGAATAAACTGAAAATACAATATTAACATTAATTAAAGCAAAAAAAAAAAAAAAAAAAAAAAAACTTAACTATCCTTATCAACAATGCACAGGCATAAACTGAAAAGCTAGCACTAATGTTAAAATCTATCCTAAAGAGATGAATCAATTTAGGGAACTAATTTGATATTGGTACACTACAGATTTTTCCATGAAAAATTGCAAAAATTTGCAAGTTCAGAGCAATAACATTTCACATGGTTGGAGTAATAGTATTAGACTGATTTTTTAAGGTTGTAATGATAACATTAGACTAAAGATCTAACAGTAATAATTTAAAATCATGCCAGAAAATAGTGTGCAGGTATGAATTAATTCCCAATTTACTTTAGCATTACCCAAAAAGTACATTTAACTTATATGAAATTGCACTATATCACATATAAACAGAACTGTAAACATAAATGTGTTGGAGCAAACAGAATACGAAAATAAATTTCAGTTGTGGAAAGAATAATGTTTTTAGAATGCAAAGAACAAATAAAAGAATATGACAATTAATAAATATGACTTCAGTAAAAAGTATATAATAATCCTGAAAAAAAATTGAGTGTGAAGCATAAATTTTTGCATTCAGAAATATATATAATAACATGACATTTCGAAAAATTGATTGAAAATTAAATTTTAAGAAAATTCTAAGAGAATTTTGTATAAAATAAATATATAGAAACATTCTCGGATTCAAATACAATGTTGAGTCAAAATTTTAGAGCTATTGGTGATAAAGTTTTACAGATTTGCGTTTTTGAACAAAAATGCATTTACACTTTTATTTATATAGAAGATATTTCAACTTTTTTCATTTAGAATTCTTTTATTATTAAGTACCTTTATAATCACTGAAAGTAATAATTAAACATTTAAAAACTGCATTTATGAATAAATATCATTGAATCTAATATGGATTAAAAAAATTATAAGTTTTCCTAGCAAAATGTGTATATTATAAAAAACAGGTATGAATAAATTTTTTTAGAGTTCTGTAATTCTGAAAAAAAAAAACTGTTTTAACATTAATCAAGTTTGATCATCTCAACATTACATTTAAGAAATTACAATGAGGTTTTCAAAACTTTAATTAAAGTACTGTTTACAAGCAAACCAGTGTTTTATAAAACTGGATTTCTCTAAAAAACTAAATATATAACTTTTCCATTTAAAAAATTTGGATACAATTAAAAAACTATTTTAATAATTTTTTAATAGTTATTTTAACAAGAAGAAAAGAATGATTTATATAAATAATACTACCATTGAAGGATACATCACTTAAAGGAAATGAATAAAAACAATCCCAAACACAAAAATTTAAATGGCATGAAATTGAAATTTTAAAAAAAAGCAAAATTTATCATCAAATAAAGAAATTTTACAGAAAACTTTTTACAAAATAATAATCATAATAAAATGAACTTACTATACTTGAATTGCTGTCTAAAATTATAGGAACCATTCTCAAAACAGTCATTCCATATAATTTATTATGGCTTATTATATAATTATACAGCTGATCTCCTGACATATTTATATCAGCTACTGAAAGAGTTCCTAGAAAAGAGAGATATTAATATTTTTACAAACATTTCATTTGAAAATCATAATACAAGAAATAAGTAACAGTCCATTATAGGCAATATGTTTAAATAATAGTCTCATACTAACCTGAAAAAACTAAGTTACGGGCACCAGTAGGAACTTTTTGATAGTATTTTATAAAATCATCTAAGAAGCTTGTGAGATGATAACCATGACGAAAAATTAGCTGCCTTCCAGAAATATAAGAATGTATAGTGCGAAGGTGATAGTCGTAAGTGAAAGAATGCAGATTAATATTCATCTTTACTTTGTCCAATTCATCTAAAAATGCAGCTGTAAACTACACAGAGGATGAAATTCCAGTAAATGTACAAAGAAAGCAATAAGTTTCAAGGAACAAAAATAGACAGATTTAACATTTAAATTCTGAAGAAAAACTTTTTTCTTTTACACAATTAATTATCAAATTATTTGGTGCTTTAAAATAGGCTTTTTGATAATTTGGTTTATATAAAATTAAAATTATGCTTACCAATTAAGATTACTTTGGATCAACACTTATTCTTAATCAAAGCAATTTTAAATAATAATTTTGGAATAGGGTTTAGGAAAATGTTTTTAAAAGTATTCAGCTTTGACTCTTAAAATTAAAAACAACACAAAAACAACATACTTGAGAACTTAAGGTCCTAGAACTGCAAGCAGAGAATCGCAAACATTCTAAAGAATAGAGATGTCCAAATGCATAAGGATCATTCAAACCTAGCTCAAACACAAGAAGTCCTCCAAGCATGCATTTAATCAGATAATTTGGTGATCCCCGAGTACTGTTTCGATGACGTGAAAACGAATCAGATCTGGATAATCTATCATCATCAGTTACAATACCGAATCTGGGAGAAGAGATATAAAATTAAAATAAAAGGTAATTGTTGACAAAAATCAATTTCTTCAATTTAAACATATTTAGTTTCACTATTTTCCATAATTTAGAAGTGAAGAATAAAAGTAAGAAATTTATCAATACCTAATATTTCAAATGAGCACTTTTTTTGTTCATGAAAATTTTGTTTAAGCATAAAAACTAAAATAATAATCACAGATTTCAAAATGAATGTTTAATTTTAATAATAAAGAACTAATGTATCAGAAAAAGTATTTCGTTATAATTTTATAATAAAATGCCTGTTTAAATAACAAAGATGAACAGAAAATGAAAATATTTATAAATTATTAGTTTTTCAGCTTAGAAAAACATGGCTTTTCCATAATGATTTTACACTTTCATGTTTTTCATTTTCCTGCAATGTCCAAAAGCTATGAAACTATTGATGATGAGACCTGCAATTTGGAATTAAGATCAAGTGATGAAAACAACAATTTATTTAGAACTCTTTTAAAAAACCTACTTTGTCATATAAAGAATTAAGGACTCAGTAATTTAAAGTACAACACAACTTTTGATATTCTGAATTAGTTTTCAAAGAAATCAAATTTAAGGCTTTTCTTCAAAATTATCAAAGTACAATGCTACTAAAACTTCTGATGTTCTTGTTGATAATTACTATAAAAACAGTATTATTTTTATTTTATTAACAATATCAAGCAATAAGCAGTTCATTATTTTTTTACTTTTTGAGTTGCTTTTTTTTATTCCTCACCTTAAGGTTGAACAAAAGTGAAATTTAAAAATATTACTACGAAACCTAGAAACTTCTTTCTGGAAAGATTTTTTCCCTCAAAATATGTTCCTTTTAACTTCAATGATTCTTTTAACCTCCAGGAGAGAAATTTCTGAAATATTTGTTTCTTGTGACAGATTCGAAATTCTTTCACTTTTGGAAAAACACTATTTTTTAAAAGTAATTTTGATTTTCAAAACAAATTTAATCTTAAACTTTTCAAAGAAAGGTAAAGCAATCAGCTTTAATTAGATTTTTTAGATGATAGACACTAATAATTTTTTTGTTTATCAGAAAAATTTTCAATAAACATAGAACAAAAAAATGCTACAGGCGAATTTCTTTTTGGTAGAGTTTGGTTACAATCTAATAAACTATTTCCATACAAATATTGAAAAAAAAAATGAATAGCAATTTGCAAAATGGTAAGACAATCTTTTATTAACAAAGGGAAAAGACATTAGGGATATGCCTCAAAATCTAGAAGCTTGAAAAACAAAAGTTTCTTAAGCATATTTAATACATTTCCATAAATCTTGTCTAGCAGTTTAAGATGTTCCATGATTTCAAAAGCAATTTTTAATATTTTATACAAGATTTAACACAAAAATTTTATTTTTATTTATAAAATATAGATTATAATAAAGGAAATTAATGAATATTGTTATTTATAATTTCTTCAACATCTATCCTAAATTCATAAGAATTAGCATATTAATAAAAAAAGAATGTATTTTTTAAAGGAGAAAATACTTTATGTTTTCATACAGAAGTTATCTTATATATTTCACGTAGTACAAACAAAGTAAAAATAATAATAGCAATAAAAAAGTTACAAAAATATGTGCATACAGAAATTGGCTATTCATATACCTTTTATCTGAAGTTTCTGATGTTTGTAATGAAACAAATCCAACAGTATGTAAGTATTGAATATATTCTTGAAGGTAATGATGACAGACAGTGGTATGCCAAGTCTCTTCTGAAGGTGTTTTAGTTCTCATTTTAGGAGAACCTTGATTTGATCCAGGATATCCTGCTGCTCCACTCATACGTCTCGTACGAGAAGTATTACTTGAAGAAGTAGAGAAATCACTAGTCTTCAAACTGCTACCAGAACTGTGCCGAGACCTCTATGAAACAGAAGATTACAAAGAATTTAAGTGATAAAAATTATAGAAAGTGTAATGAATAAGAATTTACAGTTTTACAGGTACTATTTTTAGTAGTTTATTTCACAAGGATAAATAACCCATATTAAAAACAGAGCTAAAGGAAGACAGAAAAATGACAGTACAATAGTAATATTAAAAACAGTTTAAAATTTTTACACATGGAATAATTTCCTGTAATAAGAAAAAAGTAAATGTATTCCTTTATTTACTGAAAGAAGAAATCTGTATTTTCTAAAAGTATTACAAATTCCAATGAGATACACATTTTTAATTACAGTATTTTTTGATTTAATAATTTATATTCCCTACAAGAAATTTAAATATCATATTTTTCTTGTGTGTGATCAAAAATATTTTAGGAAAATTTTAATGCCCAAAATTATTTGCGCATTTTTTTACTATAATTTCTTCAGAGCAGAAACAACAACAAAATACTATTTTTAAATTTATTTTCTATTTAATTGAAAAATATACTGTATATTCCAGAGTATTACATGCACAGAGGTATAATGCACACTTATAATTTTAAACAGCAATTTTTAAGTTTTAGGTATATTCACTGCATAGCATGTGCCATTTTTTTTAATGAAGAAACCTGAAATGCCCATGTGCAATGCTTTCAAAGTCTAGATATATTGTGATGAGATAATAAAAGCATGAGATGAAATTAAGCTTGATATAATTAAAAAGTCACTCAGAAAAAAAATGTAGTACATCTAACAATCTAGATGGAACAGAAGATTATTATTTATTTATGGATCAGTGATGGTAAAAAGATTAAACAAAATTTAATGATGTACCTGAAGATACAATGGAAGAAGAAAATGATGAATTTTCACAAATACATAATTGAAATTATTATGTTTAAAATGTTTTTTAGTCAATGTCTAAGTATATGCAAATAATGAAAAACTTTCTGTTTGATGAATTAAAAATATAAAAACTAAAAAATAAATAAATATAATCAATGAATATAATCAATAAATATAATCAATAAATATAATCAATAAACTAAAACAATATATTCAATTCAAAATAATAAATAAAAAATATACAATTTGTCAAAGCAGTTTTTTCCTAGGTTTTCAATATCATAACAAAACAAGCCATGGTACAAAAACTTGGTGGGAAATAAAAAGTCATAAAATTTTTAAAAAATGCTACATAAATAAGTAACAAATTGTTCACTACACAACTGGGTTGGAACAATTTTAATATTTTGAGTCATAAATTGGACCATTAATGATGAAAATCACAATTTTGAATGAGAGTCAAATGGTGAAAATGTACAAATTCTGATTATATCAACATTATGTCAAATGAGGATCTTTAAATCCCTGTACATTTGTAGCATATTATTTCTGCAAGACTTGTTTTCAATCAAAACAAACTTCAAAACCAAGACATGGTACAGCTACTGCTATAATAACTAAGCTACTTAAATATAATTTCATTTAGTTTATTCAAAAAGCCTATAATTTTACTATTTACTGACAAAGAAAATTCAAGAAAAATAACTTACACCACTAACTGCAATTTCAGGAAGTCTTTCAATGGAATTGACAAGTTGATCTAAAGGTTCTAGACCATGATCTCGAATAGGAGCTACTTTATAGCGCCATGAAGGACTAAAAAGTAGAGGTGTATAGCAGTAATGGCTTAGTCGAGCTTGTCGCTTCAGTTCACTGAATACTCGATCCTAAAATTAGAAGAATACAATTCACAATGAAAAATTTAAAGCTCATTATATAAAATTAATCTTTGATTTTACAGTTAAAATACTATGAAGAACTTAGATAAAGATAAGCAGAAACTAATTAAGATTTAATCAATGATTTTGGAAAAAGAATGAGCCAATATGATTATATCTGAAGAAATGCATAGATTAAAAATGAATGAATTAATTCTTGATTCCACAATATTTAAAGATTTTGAATATCCAAAAAAATCCCCCCCCCTCCCAGTCATAGTTACATTTGCTGGAATGGACAATAAACCTTCCTTAAAGGCATTTTCAAAAACTAAAAAGTACACATCTTTATGAGTAGGATCATGAAGAAATAGAGAATATGTATTATCAGTTCTAAAGGTTCCAGATCTTGACCACAAATGAGAACTCTCTCTAGTGGTACAAAGATAAAGTAGAGGAATTGAGCAGCAATGGCTTAGATGTGTTCATTACTTCAGAGAGCTCCCTGAATACCCAACCCTAAAATTCAAAAACCACAACTCACAATGAAAGATGATACACAAAACACTATACAAAATTTCTCTTTATTTTACAAATAAATATTGCATAGTACTTAGCAAAAAGCATAAGCTAATTAAAAAATCTTCAATATTCTACTAAACTCAGTGGCACAGCGGATCATAAAGGGCCAAGGCCTACTGTGAGCATCTCAGTTTTCATGACCTTGGACACTCAGGTGCATGAGCAGATGTTCTGGTCAGGTGGTAAGTCTGATGCAAAAACTCCAAGTGTTTAGTTCCCAAGCAAGCTTGGTACTAATTTACCGATATTGTGTTCAATATTATTAGTTATGGTAATATGTACATTAAAAACAAATATTTAACAGTTAAAAATTCAAGTTACAAATTTTAATGAATATGATTTAATTAACAAATAAAATCTTAAATGGCAATTTTTAATAAATTAAATTTTTAATATACATAAAAATATGCAAATTTTAATAATTTTTTATTAATTTTGCAGATGCTAGTGATTAGATCAATGGCATCAGTGAAACAACTAAATTATTGGTTTAATTGAACAAACATTTAGCTACTTTAAAAACAAAAGGAAATTTTGTCCAATTGAAATGTGTATTTATGTTTAACATTCACTAAAGTCTTATTCTAAGGAGAGCAAAAAAGACTAATAAAACTTTTTTTAAAATTGGAGTAGAAGGGTGGGGTGGGGGGCACACAACATTTATTAATTTATTTTTTTGCAAAAAAATAGTGGTAGTTTATGAGAATTTTTATTCATAAAAAGGAAGTAAGAGCTGTATGATTTGAAAATGTACCAAATAGATATACTATATTTACTCGAATCTAAGCCATTTTTTTTCCAATGTTAATGGTACTAAAAATTGAGTGCAGCTTAGAATCCAAGGATGAAAAAATTGTTGGATGGGGTAATCAGAGCAATTAAAGGTTCACATATGTATTTAAAAGTTTATAATATAGGTAAAATAACTAATCATTCATTTCTTAGTTCTCATTTCAAATTTATTTTAATTTTGTTAAATTGGATACCAATAAATCATTTTACACTATTTATGGAGTGTAACTTACAATCGATTGTAGCTTAGATTTGAATAAATACCGTATCTCTTTTACTCAAGTTAATAATAATAATGAAAATTTAAATAAATGAACACTGATTATCTGAAAATGTATATATATATATATAAAGGAAAACTGAAATTAATTACTTACAAATGGATAATTAACATTAGATCCCCTAGTCTGCCACATGTTATAAAGAAGTTGCATATCTACATAAGGGGAAAAAACCCATTAAATTTGTTAAGCCAAATTCTAATGTAAGAAAATGCATAATTTTATAAGTAAGATATTTTTTCTATCTTCTCTAATAATTCAAAACTGGAATACTGAATTATACCTCTTCCAATAATTAATAAATAAAGAATTTTGTTTAATATGCTTTGTTCATCACACAATTTTCACTAGTTAAAAAAAAAGGATTTCTTGAAACAAAACTTAACTAACCTCTTCTTTGAGGAGCAATAGCTTCTAGGTAATGAGCACCATGAGCCATTACTGGATCTTTAATGTTGGCACTTGGACTCAAATGAAATGGTGTTCGAGGACGAATATTTTTTAAACTCTTTACAATGTAATTTGACCTTAAACTTGATGATGATGATTTAGAAGAACTGTTACTAATATTTGAACTTTCCTTAGAAGAAATATAAGCATGATAGCGAACAAGTTGCTCTACATAACCAAGAGTAGACTGCACAGGTTCATCAACTGTCCCTTTTAAAACCTAATAAAGGAGGAAGGGGGAAATAATGATGAAAAAATGTATGTCTTAATATATAAAATACTATTTAAAAAATAAAATTTTATCAAATAATATTTTTCGTATACATGAGACATTAGAATCATATACAAAAAAGCAATCAGCCAGCTATTTTACATATACATATGTATAAAATATTTTATATTTAAAATAAATCGATGAAAAATCTATACTTTTTGTTGAAATTTGGAATCAACTTTTTCCAACACAAATGTATGATATTAAATGTAATGTGCATGATAAGGGATTTGTAAGCTATACCTTCCATTTTTTTAAAAATGAATGATAATTTTAGAATCAGATTCATTAATACATGAAGTCATTTAGATTATGTAAATTCATACACAATAGTCTAATGCAGCAATGCAAATAAAAAGAAACTAATAATTTCATGAAAAAGGATCAAACTTCAACATATATAAGTTATTTACATTTTATAACACAGTAATTTTTTTTGTAAAAACAACATATATCAAATTAAGAAGGCAAAAAGAACACAATCAAATTTTAAAAAAAAGTTCTAACCACATGTAAGCATCTCTAAAACAACACGAGTGAAGACTTATGTTTTAAAAATATCTTAATTTACTGAAACAGCATAATTAATCCACATATTTTTACTTCAGTTACATATATACACATGTAAGAGTAGTGGTCCAATCACCATGCTATAAGTGCACTCAACTTTTCTTATGCTAATGGCATATGCTTCTGGCTGAAGTTAAATGACTGTGACAACATTTTCTGACTGAAATATTCATTTGATTGTAGTACTATTAGTACCTTTGCATGTTTGTGCTTTGTTGCATAACAGATTCATACCACTGTACAGAGATTTTAATTTTTGTTTCTCTGTAATGAATATGCAGTTTACACTTAAGCTGAATTTATTAAGTTTCAATTCTTTAGTATGTTTTCAGATAGAAATAATAATTATTCTTGCCAGTAAATGAGCCACATATACACACAATATATAATCAAACTGATACATCTATTTTCCAACACATTAAAAAAATACACTTGTGATTAGCACATATGTAATCTTAATAAAGATATAATA
Organism: Trichonephila clavipes; assembly: GCA_019973935.1. Classification (NCBI taxonomy): domain Eukaryota; kingdom Metazoa; phylum Arthropoda; class Arachnida; order Araneae; family Nephilidae; genus Trichonephila; species Trichonephila clavipes. The sequence goes on from BMAU01018111.1 coordinate 965,646, forward strand.
AAATATTAGTAAAATTTAAATACTTAAAAAAGTGCATCATACTAATTTATGAAAGATTAAATAAAAATACAAACACTGCTTTTAGAATCTTTGCTACTTTTTTCATCAGAACGATGAAGTACTTCAAGACCTTGAAATAAACCAAGCTTCTGAAGAATAATATTATTCAATAATGAATTTCTGTGATGATGCCATTTATTTAACCTTGTTATGCTTTCCATTACATTTTGAGTCAGATCTTGAGCCCAATTATAAAGATACACAGTCATCTAGAAAAATAATAAAATAAACAATTACAAAAAAAAATCCAATATTTCAGTAATACTCATATTTTGTAACAACATGAAAAATCTTAAGAAAACATTTAATTGATTTCATAAATTCAGACATTTTAAATAACTCAGATAAACTTAATAAAAATACAATCCTCAAATATTTTTCAAATGTCAAAAGACTTTCATGAAAGTATACTTTTTAAAGCTTAGCATATCTTTAACATAATCAGTTTTTGACAACTAACGATAAAACTGTTTTTAAAATCCTATTTACTACAACAGTCCTTTTTATATACAAATCAGTTTTTCATATTTTAAAAAAAAATTGTTGTATGTACACATCTTTTTGAATAAATGTTCAGAAATGTCCGACTTTGAAACAGCATGAGGGCCATCGAAAATCAGAGACATTTTAAGGCATGGGCCAACTGGGCCCAGCCGCAATGGGGGCCTCATCTCCTTTTCGACTCAGCCTTATAAGATCATTATTCAAATTATTCCAAATATTATTTCTAGTTGTATTCTCTGAAAAACTGGGAATTTTGGACAATATGTCAACAGGGTGAATGTGATGGCCGTTGTCCATGTATAAGCCTACACTATACATCATCATAACTCATTCAGTCAAAAGGCGGCAGTCGGTTGAGCTGGTACGTGCGATTGTAAATCTTGCACATTTATTTGTTTTGGGTTATTGTTTGTTTGAGTATTTGACAGTGTATACTATATGCTGTTTAATTTTAAAGGTCATAGGTGGGGCCTACATTTGTGCACGGGGCCAGGACCTACTTTTGAGTAGGGACATAGTGCCTCAAGAAGTCTTAAGACATTCCTGTTGACAATGGACTTCCTAATTTAAAAACATGGCCAAATGACCTCAGCTTTGGCACCCCATTCTCTCAACTTCCACATCATACAAAGTGATGACTGACCTTGGCAAATTTAGCATGAGCCTCTCTTCATGGCTTGTTTTTAGTGACAACAGGACTTGAACCACCACCTCTATAAAAGCAACACTGGTTACAAAACCTCACCTATCACAACTACATGTATCCTTTTGAAACCATAGTAAATTAAAATAATAAAGATGTGATTTCCTTCTTCATATTCATTTTGAATAAAATGAGATTTTACTAAAGGGAGTGATAAATTTAAATAAGAAAATTAAGTATATTTTCAACTAGAAAGTAAATGACTTATAAAATTCAATCCAAGCTGTAAATCATAAGTTTAGTAAAATTATTCTTTGATTACACTTGAGTATTTTTCTGCATGGAAGATGAATTTATTTCATCTACCATCTACTTCAATTATTTTATTTTAATAATAAAAATTACATGTATGGGCAATATTTATAAATTTTCATCATTTTTCTTTTTGATGAAATAAAAATACTGTCAAAAAATAATTTTTGTAGAAGTTCAGAATTATAAGGACAGTACAGATTTTCAGCATTTTTTTTAACTGCTATTATTTTTGATACTTTGTGAAGTTTTCTTTCACACTGATACAATGTGACATTCTATGTGGGATACTTTGAATAAAATGATACTAAGAGTCACATGTATAAGATTTATGGATACTTCTCAGCAGTCATATTTGTAGACACAAGAACTACATTTGTTTTGTCATTAGCTGCTTCCCAAGAATATCAAAGACATGTCTAAAAATACCTGTTCCATCAGAGATCATGCTAGTAACAGTTAAAACTATTTGGTCCATCAAGAATAACAAGTTTTTTATCTGAATATAGAACATTTTTCTAGTCCACATTGCCTGTAGCCCTTTAGTCCAGTTTCTCTTCATAGCATTTTATGCTTTTTCAGTTAATGCTGTTTTTTTTAAATTCATTCTAACATACTTAGTGAAATAACAATAACTTTAAATATGTGTAACTGTTGAAGTTTAAACTTTTCCATCAAAATTACAGGCACTTGAACAAGACACTTTTTGCAAAACAGTGAGACAGATAATGCATCACCTATCTCTGTGAGGCAGCTTTGATTTCGCAACAGATTTCTTTAGTGCCAAACTATCAATTCCAAGTTTGATTACATATCTTACAACAGTTTTAGATCTTCAAATTTCTTTAGCTACATATGGCGTATTAACATTTCACTTCCATGAAAAACCACATTTTTCATATTTCAAATTTTGTAAGATCTTTTTGTTTCAGACTGTAACTAATCTCCATTCAAGATAATTCTGAAACATTGGAACCAGATTAGATGAGCAGTTTGAAAATTTACAAATCCATTTATAACTATTCCTTTGTAAGACAAATAACACAAAATTTTAATTGCACTTATTATTACAAACATCTAAAAATGTATGGGAAAAATTACTTTGATTTCTTTTTACTTTAATTTTGTTTTATATTTAAAAAAAACAATAAGCTATGTTTTGAAAATTGAAGCATTCATGTTTTGCATAATTTCGTCCATCTCATAATCTAACTCAGTTTTTCTACAGCATATGAATATGAGGAGTGCATAATAATATTTAATAACACCATTCTCTGTGTATGAACTACAAAGAACAGTAAGATTTTAAAATAATTTGCTTTTGAATAAACATCTTTACTTTCGTTTAAGAAATAATACATTCTAAGTATAAATAAACAAAGATTATTAGTCAAAACATGTAATAAAAGTAGATGGAAATGAGAAGGCTGATTTTTTGGCCAGAAATGACTCATTCATCCAATTGCTAACAGATCCCCTCAATAAACAAAACACAATTTAAACAGAATAAGTTTAGTTACATATCCAGAAAATTCTACCTATCCATGAGTGGTAGCTTGCTACACCTTTTTGGAAGGTAAATCTCAGGGTTTTCTAATGGCTTACAAAGGAGCATATATTCATGAATATCTGCTAGATTTTTCTGACCTGCATCTTGTATGATCCCCTATCCTACTTAGGTGATGAGCTTTCCTCACAGAAACAGTATGGAGCTTGGATTTAGTAAAGGCCCAAGTTAGATCAGAGAGATTTAAAACAACATAATATAGAATAAATTATGAAATAATAATAATAATAAACTGCAGCATACTGACCTTTCTATCTTCAACATAAAGCAAGAAAAGCCTTTGCCTTGGAACAAATACTGGAGAAGTAGAGCTTTGAGTGTCCATAGAGCGCACTGTTTTTAAATTAGGACTACTAGAGGTGAAAGAAGTACTTGATTTATTAGTAAAAGTGGGGGAACTAGGAATTGATTCTGGATAGAATTCAATATTTTGATGATCACAAATATGAGTCAAATGTTTTTGATAAGATTTGACACCTACAAGAACAAAATTGTTATTACTACATAAAAGAAACATGCATTTTAAAAAATAGAGATAACTAATTAGCATTTACTATAAGCTTAATTTGGAATTAAAATACATCAGCAGCATACACAGATTTCATTTATGGAATGAGAGGGTTATATTTTAAAAAGCACTTTGACCAAGGGGGGACTAAATGTAACCTTTAAGTAAAATTTTTAAAAAAACAGTTGATTTATGGGGGTGGGTGTATGAACACCCTTTCCCCACAAAATGCCCTAGAAATACATCATATAATAATGTTCAAAAATTGTGGGTTCGACCCTGGCCCATGTCAGTGGATTTTCATGATGCAGAAAATTAACAGTGGCCATATCATTTGATTATATGGCATGTAAAAGGTCCCTACAGAGTCTGTTTGGCTTGGGTTCTCTTGGCAAAATTAAATCCTAGTGCAGGTTCGCATCGTCAGAGCTCATGTACCTCCCTCAGTGGAGGAAACTGGCATCAAAATTACTTGTTGCGATCGGTATCCACCTATATGGTGCAGCAGTAAAAAGAGATACCAGCTTTCAAGGGATGCACTAGGTCTGCAATGGTAAAACACCAATCCGAAGCCCATTAGAAATATAAAAAAATAATGTTAAAAAAAGAAATAAACTTCATCAATTTAAATTTACAAATAAACTTTAAAACATTGCTATATTTTTTCTTTTGCTAACAAAGCAGATGTCAGAAAAAATTCTAAAAAAAATATTATGTAAATATTAGTTTTGCTTTTTCAGGCTTTTTGTGTAAGCAGTCATAACTCTTGATATAGTGGTCCTTGAAACACACACAAGGTAGATGCTCTCAACATAGATGATACAGCAGACGCAATTTCAATGATCAAGCCTCTTTGTAGGTAGGAAAAAATGTTTTGCTGTGAACAGAATTTCCTCACACAACTGTTATAGATCAAATGCTCAACTGATACCTTCCCTTTCACAGTCACTAGGTGGCAAATTATTGTGACACATGGTATGGCTGTACTGGACAGCCAAAAAATGACACTTCAAAATGAGTGTTCCTATTATCTTATCCTCCTTCTGCTTCTTTTATTGATACAACAGCCCAGGGTGGGCCTTCTCAAGAACCCTCTTCCATTCTCATCTCTGCTTAGCAACAGTTATCGAATTAGTCACTCAAAACTTTAAAATCATCATCTACACCAGAGGTTCCCAAACTTTTTTGTCTCATAGACCCCTTGCCATGTTTTTCGGTTTGGGATAGACCCCTGTTAATTAATATTGAATTTTTGCAAATGTATCAACTTAAGTATCTTTTTGACAGCTGGTATTATTACTCCTACTTTAAAAGAATTATATGAGTATAGTGTTTAAAACTTAAAAGCACATGTTAATTAATTAAATTAAAAGTTGAATAATAAATAAAACTATTAAATAAAATAACTATACAATAAACAAATGATTTTTAGGGGAGGGTTGAATCTGGTGCTACTTTATCAAATTTTCAATATTTGGTATCAATCGTGTCAAGTTTAACCTTAAATCTTTCCTGTTAGTATATAGTGTGTGTAGTTCCCTCCCCCCCTTCCTACCTTTTTTGTTTTGGAGATTGGCGACCATGCTAAAATTCCTTCACACTAGGAAAAGAAATTAAAAATTTCCTCATGATATTCTATAATTCGGGACAAATAAGATGTTTAATTTTTTAAAGCTAAAATTGCTGACATCCGTTTCTAAACTTCGTTAGTGCTTATTACGATCAGTTCCTACTGTAATGCGACTTTTTTTCCCTCATTGTGACCATATGAATTCATTGCCTATTGTGGCATTACCATAGTCAATGCATTCTCGAATCTGGTTTCAAAATCTGAATAAAAGGCATTTAAATATTGAACGTAGGTTAAAACGTCCTGACAGATTGTCTGTGACAAATTGAGAAAATTCGGGACCTCCAGTATTATACTTCTTTAGCTGAACTCTGTAGAGAAACGCTGAAATGGTTCTAGTTTTAATAAAATTTATGCTGTCCCCTTGTAAGAGCAATGATTGATTTGATTTAATATTAACGTCGCACTGTTCAGCAACACGAGGGCTTTTGGCGACGGACCACGTAATTTTGAACCATGGTCAAGTGACGTGGACGACACCTGAGCTGGCACCCCCTCTCCTAACTACCCCACCACACCAACGGGAGGACGTTTCAGCTCTCGACAAATTTAACGTGCATCGCTGCCCTACACGGCGGGTCTTTAGTGGTACTGGGCTCGAACCCGTGACAAAGTAAGCCACGGTCCGATACCCATACCACTCGGCTACCGCGGCCACCCTTGTAAGAGCAAATTGGCCTTATTAAATTTAGTAAACAAATCTGTTAAATTGGTAAAATTTGGTTTCCACTTGATTAAATTTTCTTTTAAAATTAAAGTCTCGATCTGGTTTAATGAGAGCCACTAACATAGACCCCCTGTTACACCTCATGGACCCCCAAATTATTTTTTTGCTGACATGGACCCTTTGCAGATTGTCATAGACCACTTTGGGAATCACTGCTCTACACAATCAGCCCATTATAATTTGGGCCTGCTCCTAGAGTTAGTTCCAATAAGTTTGTAATTGAACATTCTGAATGTTGAGGACGAGGGATTCATACGACAGTTGTGGGTAAAAAAATCACAACTGGCCAATCTTGATGGATTTAATGACACATGCTTCCTTAAATAGCCTACATAATTCAAAATTATGTCATTGTCTCTACAATCCATTCTCATTAATAGTGCCAAAGATACATCTAAGAACTTTTTGCTCGAAGATGGCTAGCTCTCCAGTCTGTGATTTAGTCAAAAGTCCAAGTTTCAGATCCATAGGAAAGTACAGGTCTGATGATTGTTTTATATAGTGCAATTTTTATTCTATAGCTATATATAAAAGAAGCACCTTATTTAAATTTAATTGTTCTTACCTTCAGAAGAAACTTCATGGAATTTCATAAAGTCATCAAGCCCCATGTATGACCTCCATTGCTTTTCATTTCTTCCCATCATAATTAGTTCTCGAGTTGAACTAGGTCTTTCTTCATTTAGATTTGCATTTCTCTGAATAAATATGAAATATGCAATCAAACTGAAGAAAATTAAACATATCTTCCCATATCAAAAAGGATATTAATACAGTGTAAGTATAATAAAAATAATCTCATAATTATATTATTTGTTTTCATTTTAGTGATATGCATTATTTGTAGTTTTTCAATTAAATGTGCAAGGTCAAAAATAGTGCATGAAATCTACTTAAATAGCAATTAATTGCAAAACTTAAACAAGAAAGTCATTTTTCTACACACAGCCCTAAGTTGTAGTAAAGGCTTATTTTTAAATCATAAAATGGGAAGCCAACTCAGTAGAAAGCTGATGATACACAAATAACATCCATCAAAAATGACATAAGGATATGCAAAACATACGGCATCAGAATGCATACTACAACATTAAAAGGAGGAAGGGAAAGCTGCATTTTCAGACCGTCACTGCATGTAGAATTGAGATTGTAAGTGTAATGTGGTTACAAGAAACCATCAGGATATCTTTAGTAGTGGAATTGTTCTGAGTGTTATCCAGGAGTTAAGAATTGATAAAAATGTAGTATCACACACTTGAAAAGCCAAAGGACAGGTACAGCAATAAGAAAGATTGGTGGTGTGGACATCCAAGAAAAACAAAAACTGGCCAATATATGATCATGCAAATGAAAAGAGAGCGAAACTAGAGAATGGGCAACAGTGCTCAGCAGTAGCATGTCAGTGGACAGCTTCTGATTTACTGATGGCAGATGCCTTCATAAAGAAGGTCTATTTGCCCTCTGTTCTGAGTAACACAAACAGCACACACACCACTGGTGGTACTTTTTACAGTGGTACTCTTATCAAGAGGATATTTCTTCAATGAAGTAACTTCCTCTTTACCAGTCAGAGATTCAGCCTGATAAATGATTGATGTGATAAGAGAGTAGGAACACCCTTTCATTCCTCCAACATTATTTAAAGAGAAAATTGGTGTGGACCCAATGTCCAGGAAGTGTGGAGCGCCACACTTTTGACAGAGATTCATTTATTGGAGATCATAACAGTCATGAAGTTACTGTTATCTCATGACCGATTACTCCTCCATGTGCATCTGCACAGAAAAGCAATTGGTCACTTTGTTATTAAGAACAATGAGGCAAAGTACATAGGTTTAATTTTATTTATGAGTATCTAGACAGTGATATCTGTAGAATTGACTGGCTAGCAAGCTCTCCTAATCCAAATTTCACAGAACATAAATGGGACACTTGGGAAAGACACCTGGTGGCATAATTGCATCCTCCAAAGAGTGTAAGACAACTTACACAGATGCTTTTTCGGAATAAGAACTCTTACTACAAAAACTGTTGGCATTGAATATGAGCAGATGATGCAGCAGGGGTGTTAGGGGAGGTCACATCTCTCAATAAGGAATTTTAGTTAATTTTTTTGGTAAGTGTTTTATGACATCACCATTTCGTCAATAAAGCCCTTTTCTGCTTTCATATCTCCTCCGAGTAGATCTTTTGTAGAATTATGTCAAAAACAGAGAAGTCAATTAAGTTTTTTGTTAAATAATGTGGTTTTAATTAATTAATATATTAAAAGAATATTATTTCAAATAAATTGTAACAAAACACAAAATAAGACAACTCTAAATTTTTATACAGAAATGAGTTGGAAACCCAAATGGGTTTAGTCTTTTAGCTGCAGAAGCAATAACAATTAGGCTCTTCCAAATGTGCTATCAAAAAGAAAACTAGAAGCATATTAAAGGACTATAGAAAAAAATAATAAAAGAAAAGGTTTATCCTTATCAAAGTATTATGAAATTGTATTTAAAAATTTATATTTGTGGGAGGGGAAACATTTAGTTTAATTCCTATATGTTTAAGAATGTCTGTATTTGCCTGTATTATTAGTGGAAAGGGTTTGCAATTGAGTGATTGAATTCCAAAAGTCCTTACACATCTGAAAAAACGTTTCTGGGAGAGTTTTGAATGAATTCATCCACTGCATCATTTTTGAGGTTTGAAAAGATAACTTTGTTTATAGTGTACAGTCAGACAGATGTGATTATTTTAAGGACCTCTAAATTTTAGAAAATCGAAGCTCTACATAAATTTTATTATTTTTTCAATATGCTGAAAATATTGTTTCTTAAATGATCTTGCAAAAATTAAAATTAGATGCAGAACATACTCGTTTATGTGATAATATTGAATAAGATTTTGTTTCACTGAAAAAGTGCAGATTTGCATCAAGCAAGTGAAATACATAAATATATCTTTTTGTTATGTTTATCTATAAAAAAATTTCTTCACTTATTAAATAAAAGTTTTGTATCTAGGATGAGTCCAAGGTACTTAACTGAACCACTTTATCTCACCAATGAATATATGAAGCTGTGTTAGTCTACTTAGAGATTTTTTCAAAAAAATTATTGCTTTGATCCATATTTACAGTAATCCTTCTCTTTTGTTATCAAAATTCTCAGCTATTAAGATAATTTTGTTGATTCTGGTGTTAGAACAGAGCAAAAATCATAAGTGAAGAAGATGTAGAAGTAAAGGCCAAGTACATTTATTTGTGCATATCTGCATGTACACTGGTGTGCAAAAATTAAGGACGAAGTCGAAAAATTAGCATATCAGCTGAACGAAGAGGCAGAGCGGACAGAAAGACCAATCAGGAGATTAAGTAAGGTGATGTACGGTAGCACATGCGCAGATATGCAGGTAGACGTAATGGGGGAGTGTCTGAGTACTAAAAGCATGTTGTCGGTGTAAGATCAGTATTTCTGGCAAAGAGATTGCACGCCAGTTAAAATCACACCGAGCAGCTGCATCAGCGAAAAATGGCGAATAATCAATCTGTTAGACAACATCTGGATGCTTTTACCCGAGGTCGAATCATTGGGAAGTTGGAGGAAGGCCGCAGTGTGACAAGTGTGGCTGCAGAGTTCGGAATTGCTCACAGCATCGTTTCACGACTTTGGAGACAATTTCGAACTACAGGAACAGCTATCCGGGGGTTCAGTAGTGGTCGTCCACGAGGAACGACACCCGCAGATGACCGGTACATTGTCTTACAGGCCAGAAGAAACAGGCGGCAGACAGCGGGAGAAATCGTTAGACACACGACACAGGCGACTGGACGACCGATATCGCGTTTTACCGTGGCCCCAGAAGACTGCACGGTGGTGGTCTGTTTGCACGACGCCCTGTACGGTGTGTAGCTTTAACGCCTGCCCATCGGAGAAGGCGTTCTCTGGGGTGCCGGGAACACCGGAATTGGAGAGACAATGAATGGGGACGAGTACTCTTTACAGATGAGAACAGATTCAGTTTGAGTAGCGATTCTCATCGCATACTCATCTGGAGAGAGCGGGGAAGCCGCAATCATCCCTCAAACATAATTGAAAGGGACAGGTATGGAGGTCGCGGTGTTCTCGTTTGGGGAGGCATCATGCTTGGTAGTCGTACAGACCTTCACATCTTCGACGCAGGTTCAGTCAACGGGACCCGTTATTGTAACGAGATTCTTCTTCCATATGTGCGTCTTTTTAGAGGCGCTATGGGTCTGCAGTTCCTTTTCATGGACGACAATGCACCATGTCATCGCACAGTAGCTGCCGAACAGCTCTTAGAGAGTGAGGATATTGAGCGTATGGATTGGCCGGCACGATCTCCGGATCTCAATCCCATCGAGCATGTATGGGATTTTCTAGGCAGACGCTTGGCAGCTCGTACCTTACCACCAGTAACGATTCGGGAGCTTTGATTGGCGCTGCAAGATGAATGGGCAGCAATGCCTCAACAACTCATTGACACCCTCATTCTCAGCATGGGCAGACGCTGTGAAACCTGCCTAGCAGTCATATCCCCTACTAAAGACCGGATGTTTCTTGCTGGACACCCATCACAGGGATGTTTCGGCCTTCAGTCGCATTGCGCTCCATGCTACTTTTTCAATCAAGCTTCTTTTTATCCCTCTGATTTCTCTTTTAGTAAGTGTTGCTTACATTACACATGTCCTTACGTATTGGGGATCTTACGGTATTAAATGTGTTGATTTAGAAAGCTTTTGTACAAAGTTATACTGAAAAAACCATCTCGTCCTTAATTTTTGCACACCAGTGTATTTATCCAATTACTCAGAATGCATCTTTATTTTTGAACTTGATTAATCTATTTTTAGAGAACTTAATAAAAAAAGATGATGATATAAGTATGAAAATTTAGTAAAATTAGCTAAACAGTAATCCAACACATCAGATTTTATCCAATGTTCTGCAGACATTATAGAAGATCCCAATCATGCTCAATTGGTAATTATAAGAGGAGATGATAATGGCTGTGTGTTTTCCTCCAAATATAACATATTCAGGAAAAATTACAACTGGAAATAGGAAACAAAAGGAAAATCTCGCTTGAATATCCTACTTTGAAAAAGCAAGAACACACAGTGTTTTCAGTTTCCATATATTATTCATAATGTTCATCTTTTATATATATTTTTGCCTTTAAATTTATTCATTAATCCTTTATGTAAAGTACATAAATAAATTAATAAATAATTACAAATTTAAAATTAAGATAAGTAATTTGAAATGTTAAAAAAATTAACAAATAAAATCTACAAACTATTTTATTGAAATAAAATTATGAATAAATTATTTAGAAGTATTCAAAGAAACTCAGCACTTCTATGCACTATACAAAGAGAAACAGAATGAATAAGAATAAGGGAAAACATTTGAATACATAAAAAAAAAATGTATAAAATATTTTTCTAAAAAAAATTATAACTTACTTCAATTAGATCATATGGCACAAATTCCACATCACCAGCAAGAGAATCAGCTATTTTTATGTATACTTTTGGAGTCAAATCTCTCAGAAAATATTTTATGACTTTTATAACTTCCTTCAATATAAAATTTACACTATGCCTTGAAGGTAAGAATTGGATATTTTTTGCAAGGTTAGAGCATCCTATAAAAATAAAATAAACTGCTGAAACCCATGAATCAAATATTATTAATGAAAAATATTGATGTAATTTAACATACACACAAAAAGTATGCTATAACTATACAATAAGTATTTCCTTCATTCACCAGCTTTCAAATATTTATAATAACTTATATGGAGCATGCAAATGGTGTCCAAGTAATATTGCACTAGTTCAAGTTCCTACTTCTAATAAACTAAAAGCTTAATAGAGGAAAAAACTAAAACCCTTACAATTAACGTCACTTGAGGAAAGTATATAATAAAAATAATAATTTTTTATGTCCCTTTGCTTTGATTTAAGACAGGAAAATAGTGAAAATATGAGTTTATCGCCCATTTTTTATGTAATGCCGAAAAATAACACATGCTCACAATTTTTTCTAGTTCAGTTTTAAATATTTGTTGCAAGTCCTTATTTTCAATTTGTCTTTTATAAATTTCATAACATATCTGCCAAATGTGCACTTTTTCAAAAACAAATTGCACAGATAGTTGAAGTTTTCTGAAAAAGAATTAAAAGTAAATAAGAAAAAATCTGAAACAAATGCTCCTTTTAATAGTAAGTTTATTCCTTCAAAATCATTCAATTTGGACACTTACGATACAGAAACTACTGAAGAAGCAATAACTTTAAAACATTTATAGCAGAGATAGCATCCAATCTGAAAATTCTTATTTGGGTGGAAAAACTTTTTGAAGATTTTACCACAAAGCATTTTATAAAACAGAATACTGGAATTACTTCTGATGTATATGCATGATTTATGTTCATTTGAATATATATATATATATATATATATATATATATATATATATATATATATAAAAATATTGAAAAAGTTTAAAAAATATCAAAATATTATTAGAAGCGGAAGTCCAATAGTGACATGATGATTTAAATAAACTTTGATATGAAAATAACTATTTATATATTAATAAAGTTTATGTGCTCTTGGAGTTTCAACAGCAAGAAAACCTAAACTTCATTTATTGTTGTACTCCTAGTTATCAAACTGAGGCATCAAAATGAAGCTCAATATTTATAAAGAATAAACAAAAAAGTGAAACTGATATGAAATCATCTAATTTCCTAATATCTGATATTTAAAATCAACCATTCTCGGTAAATTCAATCTTATTTCCAGTGATTTCCCAACTATGATATTGTTAAAAAGAGAACTGCTTAAAGGACAGTGAAAACAATTTAATTATGTGGCTATCTGACAGTTTGAAATACACATGGGATGTAAAATATCAATTATGAGCTAAAACATAATTTTGTTTGTTTTAATCTTTACAGGTAAGTTTGATTAATTAATAATACATATGCTAGGTATTATCAGCTACCTTGCAATTACTAAGATAAAATTCCAAATAGACAACATACCTAATTTATCACCAAATTCCAAAAAAGGCTTCATAGAAGAATGGAACATCACATTCAGATTTCTTTTTTCACTTTTGGATGATGATGAAGGAACAATAAGTTGAGAACTTGGATGAGAAGTTTGTGAACTGAACTCTGGTTTTGCAGATTGAGGTTTATTTCCAAACTTATCAGAGGGAAAAAAAAGTTATTTAATTCATTAAAGAAAATTAATGGCAAAAATTACATTACTTCTTGGGATAAAAAATAAAGTAACTGAACAAATGGCAATGCTGCTGTCTCAGTAAAAATAAAATTTTGTAGCAAAAAAAAGAAAAAAAACCCCATCTAGATAATGAAATAAATGCAGTAATTCTAGAAAAATAATACATCATTAAAATCAGATAACATATATATATATATCAGTTATTTCAATCATACCAAAAATTCCTAAACAGAAAATTTGCATATGTACATATATCACATAGCAAACTTGATGAGGAATAACTGTTTAATATATTTTCATTTGCACTATACTGAACTGAATTATAACCTTTCACATAGCATGCAAATAAATCAAAACATAATTTTCATTACAATAACAAATGCCTTCTATCTGAGCAAAAGATATATGGTAATAAAAATAATTGCTTTAAATCATAATTAAAATACACTATTACTTATACACAAACAACAATTCTGAAATATTGTATTTCAACTATCTCCAATAGCTTGCTTGCATCTGAATGTGATAGTCGTGATTTTTGACATTCAGTTGCCATTATTTATTTTAATAGTGTTTATATAAAAAATATATTTCTCAAACTCTTAAAATCCTGAATTTGAATAAAATTAATTTAAATTTAAGTGTTGTGAAAAATAAAACACTAATTTAACATAAGCATATTAAATATTACACAAGTAACATAACATTTAATATCCATATTTCTTTGAAACTAAAATTGCACTTCTTTTACTGCTTGGCGTGATTAGATTACATTTTTTTCCCTGCTGGTATGCTCTATTTTGTTTTGATTCTTCATTAAAGCAATTTTTAACAGAACATTTTAAAAAATAGATTTTCTTGTTTTTTGCTAATTTCCCCAATTTATTTCACATTTGTTCAATAGGATTTATATAAGAATATCATGGAATTTGTATAAAAATTCAGAATAATAGCAACTATAAATCAATATTTAAAGCAATATTTTAGGATCATTATCCTACCAAGACTAAAATACACATTACAAATTCTTCACAAGTTATTTTTAAATTTCAATTTAAAATATTCATGTACTTAAATTCAGTAACTATGTTCCTGATAAAAATTATGCTATCCAAATCAAAAAAGTACAAAATTATATTGAAAATATCATTTCAATTAAGAGTCTCCCAAAAATCTTCAGATGGATTTTAATATTTTGATTTTTCTATCAAATATTATTTCTTTCCATTATGTTATAACTTTCTTTAACATAATGTAACTAAATTTTATGCATTTTTTTCCTTGTTAAAGAACAAAAATGTTTAATACACAGAATTTCCTTCATCCATTGTATCTATACTTTTTATGAGTTTAATTTGAATGTTTCAAGATAACATTTTAATGGATTCTTTGAATTAAACTGTAAATATTACAGAAAGGCCGTGGGTAGCCTAGTGGTTAGAGCATCGGACTCCAGACCGGAAGGCCTGGGTTCGATGCTCGATGTCACCAAATACCCTCCGAGTGCACACGGAGTACGTGCTCGTTAAATCAGTGGGTCCGTAGTCTTGTGGGCTTATTCACTAGCGCAGGAACTGGAGAATATTTCCCTCCCTTTCAGTTCACTTGCAGAAATTGTGGAGGTGGAGATAGAGGTCGTGTCGCCATCTATCGTCCCTTCGGGGAAGTTTCTCTGAGCTTAAATCGCACTGTCACCTGTATGGTGCTCAAGGCCAACGACAGGCGTACCTCTTGCCCATGCCACGATGAATTTCGTGGGCCTCGTTCTGACTACGTCAGACAGGTGGCATTAGCCACAACAACAACATATTACAGAAAAAACATAAAACAAATATCACTTTTGATTTTTTTACACGCCATTTTTTCTGACTTCTTGATAGTCCTGAGACACATTCTTGATTTCAATGAACTTTCTACATAATTTCCACAGTTTTATATTTATAAAAATAGCAAAACTCTCCCAAAACATTCTTTACATAGCTATTCAACGGCAAAAGCTGCATTAAATTTTTAACAGAATTCTATATAAGGTTTTATTATATGCATTATTATTTGGTTATTTAATTTCAAAATATTTTGATGACAAACTAGTAGTGAAGACAGAAGAGATTAGTGAAACAATATTTTTTACATTCACTGTCCTGGAAAAGTTGAGACTCTTCAACTATATAATGCTAAATTAGCTACTAAATTGCATTTGTTTACCTGGTAACATGCATTGTGATTCCAAAACTTCTATACACACATAGGTCTCTCACCATTAATTTCTTTCTACATAAAACTAAATTCTAAGCCAATGTCATCCTATCCATGACATTTGTTCTTTTTTACATTCATGCCACAGATTTATGATGTACTTTCTTATCAGCAATCTTAATCTTATAAAAACTGGTTTATCATTAAAAAGACAAGAATCACAAAGTTATTTATCTGAGAATACAGTTGAGAACAAAGGAACATTGTGCAAAACCCAGCACTTGCATATGTATACTGAAACAAATTAATAACAAAATTCAAGTAAAAAATAAAACTATCAGATTTCTGAAAGCCGTCTTGTAACAAATATAGAGAAAATTCAAGAAGCTACAAAAAGGCCACTTTAAGCTTTTGTTTAATGTTATCTAGTAATATAAAAATGTAAAGATTTATTTCCATCATAAATCTATACTGATTCTCTTGGAGACGTTGCTTCTTACCACAAAAATTAAAATAATTCTGAATGCTTTTGCAATATTCTATTTTCCCTCGTATAGATGCTATGGGCTCTATGGCACACACTGTAAGAGTTGTATGTGGTGATGCATAGTTGATTTCTAAAATTTTAATTGCAGGAATTTTTCCATATTTTGTACATGAATGCACTTGTATTGATAAACTACATGTTGTAAAATAACAGATTTTAAACACAGGTCAGCCTGACATAATTAAATTCAGACATTTCTTTTATAGATCATTTTCAAGTTCTTTTGCCTCTTAATTATTGAATTTCAGATTTGAGATGTTCCAAAGGTCTAGAAATTAAATCTAGTTATATTACATATATACGTGTGTTTGTTAACAAGTGTGTTTATTGAATGTGTTTTGATTGCTGAATATAAAGTTTATTACTGCAATCCATATGTCTTATAATTTTGAACTATATATATATATATATTCAACTATTATAAAAGTTCTGGCTTTCAAACAATAGAATTTTTGAACTATAGAAACATTTATCAATTTTTTTAAAGATCTTTTTACAGAAGATATGATTGAAAGGACAGTGAAAGTGGAAATTTAACCTTTTTTTTTTCTTGGCAACTAATTTAATTTAAACTAAAAAACATTTTGCATATTTAAAAATATAATTAAAATGAACATAATTATTAGCTATTAATCATTTATAATTATTTTGTGTTGATTAATAGTTTAATGATATAATTCTTATTTGCCAAATATTAACTTTTAACAGACGATTTGTTTTGAAATTAATTTCTTTGCAGATGTGAAATATTTTCTGGTAACAGATGTATAGAATTTTAAATAGTTAATGTGATGCAAATAAAATTTTGGTGTGGAAGATAGTCTGAAGTAATATTTGACTCATATTTACACCCACCACTAAACTGACTCACATTCACTGTAAATAATATAAAACTAAAACAGTGAATGGTTCTGACACCAGGGACTTCAGTAATATTTTTCAAAAAACATTTACATTTCATATTAAATGAAAAAAATATTGTCAAAATAATCATTGATTTTAGTACTAATAATTTTAATGAAAATAATCTGGAACATTCTTAAATGAAATTAAATATGGCAAAAAGTCAATGTACCTATCCCATCAAATTCTGTTGAAAATTTAATACTATGGCACCATAAGGATAGTAAAAAAACAAGTAATATATATAAAAAAATTTAATGTAAATTCCTACTTTGTTAGAAAAACGTACAGGGTCATCTGTTGCAGTTAATTGCAACTATGATGAAAATAATGCAAAATAAATTTAAAATTAAAAAATAAAATTTAATCAATGAATTAATATTTGAAAAAACTATATTAACATCAACTGTCATCTGCTACAAGTTTAAAAAAAAATTATTGAACTTGATTGGATGAATATAAAGTATTTTATTAATGATTGAAAATTTGAACAAGATAAATATATAGAGAGTGTGAGCCAATAGTAGGAATTGAAAAATAGTAGTATAGTGAATGATTATATAATTATTATATTAAAATCCTGTCCGTATTTCAAGAAATTACCAAGAGATCAAAGGTTTATTTTGAGAAAAATTAAGTAAAATCAATCAAGAATTATAACATATGAATCTGAAATTAAAAAGAAAATAATTTATTAAAATTAAAGGAAGATCTTGAAAAAAAAATTTAATCTTGAAAATTTTAAATTTGAAATAAGCATTTGTGTGTGTGTTAATATAAGAAAGTGAGGAAAAAAATTGTGCTTTATTATTATAATCACAAAATTCAATATATTTTGAAATTATTTACCAAGATTTTCTCTAACTAGAAACTTGATAGATTTCAATATATACAATGCACAAGTTAATATAGGGAAGTGCTGAATGAAGTAGCAATCACAAGATCTTACACTGCTATTATCAACAAAGATTGAAGGCATAATAATTTGGAAATGTTTTTAAATATCTGATAAGGATAATTCAATTTTTAGCAGGAACACTATCACTTAATATATACTTAAAATTAAAAACTTTTGCTAAATCCTGTTGTGCCATTTGAATCATGATCATACAAAATATAATACTTAAAATATTCCTTTATACTTATCTAAAACGAAACATACAGAGAACAAATAGAAATATCGCACAAAGAAACATTTCTTAAAAAAAATGGGGAGGGGAGTAAAGTTTACAGGCTTTTGGCTATGAAAGATTCTATTGCCACAAATTATTAATTACTATTAAAAAAGACTCTAAAACATCTGTGCAATTTTGATAGATGAAATTTCTTCCATTTTCAGAATAGATAATTTTTTAAAAATTGATTTAATGTTTTTATAATATAAATATTAGAAAATGTTTAAATAATATACATAGGAAAAATTATTTAAGTAAGTCTTTAAATTAAAAATATAGTATTTATGCATGCTAACATTAATCATGCGCTGATACAACATATGGTTAAAAAAGTTACTACGATCTTTCAACAACAGTAATTCATCAAAAGAGAGATGCTAAGGTCTTAAAATGGAGGAAATGAAAAACTTCAGTCGATTTATGGAATTCAGACATTAAACAGTTCAACTACAAGTTATTTTGAAATAGTTGCTTATTTTACTTCAAACATTAGAAAATAATAATTTAACTATTAGATTTAAAAATATGAAAACATACTTTTCTAAGATATAAAACTACTTTTCTATGCACAATTCTTTTGGTTTTCATATAAAAATCTAATATAAAACTCATTTGACACTTACATTGAAAGCCGAAATATCTTTTAAGAGTGGAGATGAAGAATGAGCTTTTGTGGCAATATCAGGAACAGAAGATGACATTTCTTTTGTGGAATGCAATTTAACAGATGAATGCAGGTCTTTCATTTGCAAACTGGACTCAATATTAACAAGACCACTTCGTCTCACTAAAAATACCATGAAATTTTATTTTATGAACTGGGATTTTTTATTTACAACACTAAAAAATTATTACCATAAAACCTGGCGTACAATGCACACCACTATATAATGTGCGCCTATACTTTCAATCTGTAATTTTTAATTTTTAGATATGTAGGATAAATTCGAATTAGGCACCTTCCATTCCAAACGCCAGTACTTTATCGATCACGCCAAAACGATCGTCTTCGCGTGATGTCTAAGTACTGGTTTTTATTAAGATACCACTACACTACTCTCCTACCAGTGAGATGGATAGGTGAACGATTTTTTTTTCGTTCGTTTGTTTGTTACGGAGAGAGCCATGTTTATTTATTTTCTTTCTTTCTCTCATTATTTTTATTCTTATTTATTTTATTTTTCTTGCTGAGATGAGAGAAAGATGATATATTGTTTGTTTCGGAGAGAGTATGTTTTGTTTATTTTTCTTTTCTTGTTTATTATTTTTTTACTCTCTCTTCTTATTTTTATTTTTTTTGCAGTAGATGCCGCGACAACAGTTGTGAAAGTTGCGCACAGGTCACCAATGTAGGCTAAATTCGAACCGGGCACCTTCCATTCCGAACGCCAGTACTTTATCGATCACACCAAAACGATCATCTTTGCGTGATGTCTAAGTACTGGTTTTTATTTAGATACTGCTACAGATATATTCATTATATGCAGTGCAATCCCTTTATTATGAAGGAACCTGAAATGTATCTATGATGCCAGTATGCTTTGAGGTCATTTGTTTGATGTATTATTCCAAGCTTAAGAAAGAATAGTATACTTTTAGAACTACAACACTTTAAGTTCATAAGGAATGTCATTACCTTTAAATAAACAGTATTTCTATATATGTACAAGTCTAACTATTTTATGCTCATCTTTTTTTAAAGCTCTAATTTTTATGCTTAGTGTAAAACAAGTATTTGTAAATATTGATTTTATTCCTGAAAATCGCCCATTATATGTTAGATTTTACGGTAATTAAAATGTATAAAAATAAAATATTTTAAGATTAAAGAAAATATACAATAGAATCTAAAACAAAAATTAGTTAATACTGAATAAGAATGAAAAAAGATTCCTTCTGTTATTTTTCTCACAATTTTAAATATAACTTTTAACTAAGGATGAAGGAATAAATATTTTTTGTTAAAAACTTTTAATGAATAAATATTTTCATAGAAAAAACTTTTGTATTTTCATTTTACACAAACATTTGCATCACATTTTTAAGCATACCTAACAATCTACATACTGAAACATTTTTACAAATACAGAGCAGTATCATCTAAACAAAATAAAATTATTAAAATATAATATAGTATTACATTTTATCATCATCTCAACATCAGTTAAAAGCTTTTTAATCTTTTGAGTTTCAATTTCAGCAAAAATAGATATGAACCTGTCCTTAATTGCTGAATACTTGCTGTCTTCTTGCCGATTTGTCAGACTATTCCATGCCAGAATTTCAGCTTCTATTGAGCTCACAATGTAGTCTTATTTGATTTGGTCTACCATTATTGAAGCATCTCACAATAGTGCTTTTAATTGAAGAAATCATATTTTTGGATCTGGTTTCCATAATGCAGTGATTTGATACTACCCTTAACAATGATTGATGAGTTATTTTCCTTCTCCCCTTCCATTTTCTTGACAAATATTTTAGGTCAGTTGCACCAATGAAGCGTTAATAAGTTTATTGCTTATAACTTCCTTTTAGCAGCTTAGATGAAAACAATGAAGAAATTATTACCAAGTTAAATAGAATGACATTTATTAACTCTTTTTATCCAATTCTTATCTTCAATTGCTGCAATTTCGAAAAAAATTATATGCAAAATATTTTGAGTGGATGTGCTACCAATCAACACAATAAATGTAATTTTCTACCACTATTACACAGAAATATGTACCTTCATCAAAGTTTTGATAAATCTGTTTTAAAAAGCTATAAATAACGCTGAACAGAAAAGGAATTTTTTTTATGAATGTGATAAACATGAAAATAGCAAATCCATGCAGAAAATTGAATTGAAAAAATTAAAAAAAAATTACTCTAGATTTTTAATGTAATTTTCATTGATTTTTTAGAACTGATAACACTATACAAAGTATATTCCCATCAATATTATTTAAAATTTTACTTATAGGCCTTTAAAACAATTATAAAATAGCACATATTCTGAATCCTCTTATCTGAAATTATAAGATTCATTTTGATTTTCTTTACATATATAAATGAAATACTTTCAAAAAGGTATCCATAAAAACAATGCAAAATGTTTTATTTTTAATATTAGAGCATTTATCTTTTAATTTCCATTTTAAAACATTACACAGATACCCCCCACGCACACACATGCCTCATTTATTTTAACCCTTTAATGCAAAGTGGTATCTCAGCGAAACCACTATTTTCAAAAAAATACCTCTAAACGCGCAGTCGTATTTGAATGAAACCAATGGTTCTACAGATATCTTTTATCTTTCATAAAAGACTCTAGATGTCAGCACGATACAAAAAACTCTTCTTTCTGAGAGAAAAATGCATCATTTTAAAAGCTTTTTTTGAACACTCTCAAAAAAATTTTTTTTAGCAAACAAAAACAGATATATATTCAAAGTAAGTTACGTACATTTTTGCAGCATATGCTGTTCATAGCATAACTAATTTTTAGAATCATAAATTATAAAAAGAACTGCCTCATAAGTCATCTATGTGGTGGTTTCACTGAGATACCACCACGTGTTTAGAACATGAAAACTGTCCGATTTCTAGCACACACGCGTAAGAGATATACCTTCTTGTTTTTCTCTTTTTTCTGACTCAGACAGGGAAGTAACTAATAATTTATGAGGTTTTTGCCATTGCTTTGGAGAAGGGGATTTTGTTTATATTGAAATGGTGATGTTTTTCTCAAATGGAAATTTTTTCTCGTCTCATCTATGTACTTTTCATACTGAAGAGAGGTTGAATTTTTTGGATGATGAATATATGTTCTAATATAGCTGATACTATTTATTTTAATATTATTTTTGTTTACTTCTTTCAATTAAATTTGCTAATATTTAATCTTTTGAAGCTAATTCTTATCAGTTTTATTCCATGTTTTAATAATTTAATAATAAAGAAACAATGAAAAATCTGTCTATTGAAGTTGATTTCAATATCTTATAGTTATATTTTGTAATATTTAACATTTAAAATGCAATTCTAATACTTAATATTGCATGTTTTAGTAAATTTATTACAAAATACATAAGGAATAATCTTACAAATCTGATCTAAATCATATACTGTTCATCCGAGAATTATGTCTTAAGAGCGTGATGGTACTCCAGTAAACCCCCCTCGGGGAGGGGGGAATGCATTGTAATTTTTTTTAAAGGTATTTTTTCTGTTCTTAGGTTCTATACATTACATTTATTAATTTTAATTTGAATAATTCAGAGAATTTATTTTTCTGCGCGTCAAAGTGTTAATACATTAAAGTTATGGTCATGAAAATGATATAATCTCACATGACCAAGTAATGCTTTAAGAATTTTTTTCAAAATTTCAATTAACTTTCCAAATATTTTCAATAGCCTCAGAGTGAGAGTGAATTATATTCATTTAGCACTATAAAACTATATGAGGGCTATTGGTAAAGGACTTCGCAATTTTGAACCAAGGCCAAATGACAAGAATGACACTTTTCTCTTCTAGCTTCTACAGCACACCAAAAGAGGACATTTCAGTTTTGTCATATTTAATGTGCAACAGCCCACTTTACATGGCAGGTCTTCAGCGGCACAAGGTTTGAACCCATGATATGCCAGCTACGAGTCCGTTACCTTGACCATTAAGCTACTGCGGCCACTCAAAAGCCTCAGAGACAGTTTCTTGGGTACCTCTGCTGTGCCTATACATTCTACAAAATTATTTTTATTACTATGTTAATATATTAAATAAAACTTAGTTTAAAAAATTTACAGCACTCTTATATTTTTTGGGACATTTTAAGAGAGTTGGATATACCATTAAATAACAATTAAGTACCTTTAGAAAATGCATTATTGAATGATAAACTTTTACAGAATATTACTTGGCTTTTTTTAAAGAATTTCCTTCAACATACTTCGAATTGGTGTAGTAGGTTCACTGTAACAAGATGAATCATCTAGGTAAGCAGCTTCTGATGTTGGTGATGTAAGAGCTCTGTACTCCAACAAAAGGTCCCACAAAGCATGATGAATTGCATTTTTCAGTTGTACCTCTAGATATTCCACGTTATCCTTTCCCACATGCCAGAGCTGAAATCTAACTAAAGCAACTGGACCTATAAGAGAAAAATACAGAATAAAATAGCAGATCATTCAATATTTATTAAAAAAATTAAATTAAAATTAAAAATCAAAGAATTAAAAAATTACAACATTGAACTTATTTTGTAGCTAAGTGTAAAACTGATGAAATAAATTCCCCAAAACTAGATAATGAACAAACATTTTAAAATGAAATAAATATGATTCTGTAAAATTACTCATTGTTTTTAGATATGGGATATTAATTCTCTTGGGAAATATAGAGCAAAACACAAAAACAACTGATTCCCATTTAAATACATTATAAATATGAATTAGAATTTTAATATTGTAAGTTTAATAAGCCTAGTAACTAACTAAACAAGAGATAATACAGATTTTTTTATTAAAAATTCAGCTGATTTAAGTATTTATCCTTTTTCTTGAAAATAAGCTGATAAAATTCTTATGAATGAAATAAAACCTTCAAGCTTTTCATGCTAATTGAGAAACTATACACACAAAAGATTATTATTAAATACTTAAATTTATATAGAACAAGAGTTAAAGAAAAAACAGAGTTTCAAGGAAGTAAAAAAAGGCAAATGTATTTTACTACATGAACTGAAATATAAAAAACTAATTAAATTACAAAAAAATAGTGAAAACTATTTTATTACAAGTTTCACACAGGATTAAAAAATAAATAATAACAAACCAGGTGTGCGCTCATTTTTTGCATTATAAAATGAAGTAGCAGTAAGATCAACATATTCGCTTTCAAACAATCCATCTTGATAAGCAAATGGATTTGGAGGTAAAAATTCTAAGGTCTGAAATGGTTTTCTCTGGCCAGTTATCAAAGATAAAATAACACATGTTATTCCTGTATGAAGGGGAAAATGTATCAATACTATTTTACATACAGTACTTACAATGTTATTACTTTATTAAAAAGCTTTTAAAAATAATACAATAGAATATTTCATTGTGCAAGGTCTCTCAAGAAAAACTTTAAAGTAATCATTCATCATTTTGGGAAGAGAAATTTTTATATGGCATTATGTGACAAAAAAAAGATGAAATTTGTATTTTCTTTACAAGTACATACTTAACAAATATTTGCAAATTCAACAACAATCAACATAAAATTAAAAATTATTGCAGTCACAGTATAAAATGAATCAATTAAATAGAGAGTATAAAGTATTAAGAAAATAGAATAAAATTATCCAAATAGTTATAAAAGCAGTAACCTTTGCCACCAGGACGACCTAATGTTTGCTGTGGATGGTATATGAATATATCATTATCATCAGTTTGAGCCCATTCCTGAGAATCATCCCAATAAACCTGAAAAAATTTGCTTATTTAATTCTACAAAATAATTTCCATGAAAAATCATAAGAGAAAAATGAAATAATTTATATGTTAAAAATTAAATTTTTCATTAATGTAAAAAATTTTATGAACTACATTCAACTTACAATATAAATCCTATTTTTTGTTATTCTGTAAAACTTTTTTTTTTCTTTTACAATTTTAGAACTTAAAATTTCATTTTCAAATGAAAATAATAATATTCTAAATTAATTTATAAATATAAATTAAGTTTATGATTAAGTACTTCACACTTTACCTTATAAATATATTAAGATAATATAAAAATGAATCTTTAAAAAGTGTTTTTGCCGCACATAATTAAAAATTTCAAATCTAAAACAAGTATAATACTATTTTAATATTTATTGAAAGAAAATAAATGAAAGAAAAAAATCAATGGGGAAAGTAAATTATCTCAACATATGCAGTCATTAACTGCAATTAGGCTACTTATAAAAACTATTTTAAGCACACAAACTATTTTTTCAGAATCTAAAAGTATTTCATAACTTTAAAATAAATTTATGTAATAATAGTTTATGAAATGAACATATAAAAGATCTTCTGAATTTTCTAATATGAATTTTATATTTAAATAGTTTGGATGTAATTAATACCTTAATTTACCATATAATTATTAATTCTTTATTTTGTGAATAATTTAATATCAGTCAATTATAAAAAATTCAGAAGTACATTAAATCCAAAAAAGGAAATTATTTTTTGAAAGTAAAACTGCATATGATCTCATATTAGCTGCTTTTACATTTTATGTAAGAATATTAAGTATGTAAACATATACTTACTTTAAAATGGGTTTCTTTTTTACTATCAGTATATTTCGGAGTATAGAGAAAATGTAATAAATTTTGGCGCAAGTAAATATGAATAGCATGAGCATAACCCAAGAGTTTGACTGGTAATGTGAAAAATAATTCATGAGCAGGAGGATTGTTTGTATTCTGAATAAACTATAGTGAAAAGGAAAAAGAAATTATTTTTTATTGTAAACAAAGTAATAGCATGCTTTAAATGATTGGTATAAAAATATTTCAAAAAATGAAATTGAAATATTAAAAGAATAAAAATGAAAGAGAAAGAACATACATATCACTCTTGTAAAAATATTTTTAAATTAAAAAATATGCATCTCTGATTGGATGAAAGATTTGATATTTTCAAGTGCTTCTTTTTGAAATTTAAAAATTTGAATTATTAAAAGATCATATGATTATTTAATTAATAATTTTGATATTGGAATAAAATTGGAATTGTATACTTTCTAAATAATAATAATAAATTTTAGAAATATCAATGTGTAATAAAAAATAAACTTAAAAAAACTCTTAAATACTGTTAAAAGCAAAAATAATATTAAGTTCTAGAAAATATTTTAAATTTTAAAAAAGTTCAGGTAATGTCTGGTTTAAGTTACTTAAGGCCAAATTTCAGTTTTATGTTTTAACTATCTACAAAAATGTTATTTGGATCACAATATTTTAACTAAACAAATATTTTTAAACCCTTTTAGGTACATAGAAAAAGTAAGAGTAATGGAAATTTAATACCTGGACATCTTCAGGAGTAAGCATACATTGAGGATTTCGACAAAACATCATATTGATTTGATCCAAAACACCTTCATTTAATCTATTCTGAAGCACTTGTACCAAATCTTTTTTAATGTCAGTGCCTAGAGAAATTACAGAAATCAATATTTTATTAAATGCAGAGAAAAAAATCCTCTAGAATATTTTAGAAAAAAAATATCGTACAAAGAATTTATATTTGAATTTTGCATCTTTATTAAATGCACATACATACAAGAAAGTGAATTTAATTTTTAAAAATTTGCCTTTAATTTGTAAAAAGTTACACTTACCGACTTCTCCTATTCCATGAACATACATGGCAACACATTTCTGGTGCTTTCTTGAAGTAGATGAAGTGGAAATGGAATCTTGTCGATAACTATCAGATGCCCCAGAATTCACACGAGGACGAAACTCCTTTAAGAAGTGAATAAGTTTGAAATCTTGCACAAGACTTAAGCATTTTTTGAACAAAATAATATATTTTTTTGAAGAACATTTAATATATATACAACGATGGGGAAAAAAATCTCAACACCAGGAAAAAATTACTGTAGAGTAATAAAATTTGGACAATGCAAATGTCAATAGTTAACATGTTTAATTGATTAATTTTCACAAGGTCACATGTAATTTAAGTTCAAGAAAATGCATTTCAATTGTGAAATGTTGTTACACTAACAACTAGTGTAACCTCCAGAATTTTTTAATGCAAGCATGCATACAGGTACCGAATGTCACTTTGTGGTATGGAGTTCCACACTTTTGTAGTTGTTCTGTAGATATTGGGATGGACAGTGCTGGCTGTGGATGATGCTGCAGTTGTCCTCCAATGATGTACGATACACGTTAAATTGAAGATAGGTCAAGTGAACTTCCAAGCCAAGGTAACATGTCAACACTCTGTAGAGTACATTGCATTATTACAGTGAAGTGAGGGCGAGCATTATCCTGTTGGAAAACTCCCCTTTCAAATATAGTTCATAAATAGATGTAATGTATGTTGAATTACCAGACTGACATACAAATTTGCAGTCAATGTGTTTGGGATAACCACAAGAGTATTCCTACTGTCATAGGAAATTGCTCCCCAGACCATGATTCCAGGTGTAGGTCGAGTGTGTCTAGGCAGCAGACAGTTTGGTTGCAGGCATTCCCCTGGCCTCCTTCTGACTAACACATGGCCATCACTGGTACCTCGGCAGAACTTACTTTCACCAGAAAACACAACAGATCTCCCCTCTGTCCTCCAATGAGCTCTGGCTTGACACAACTGGTGTCGCAAATGACAATGGCTTGGAGTTAGTGAAATACATGCTACAGGGCATCCGGCTCAGAATTGTCTTTGAAGTAACCGATTTCTAATAGTTCATTGTGGTACCAACTGCAGCTTGAATTTCTGTCAGAGATGCAATACAATTGCGCCACAGCCATACTTCAATACGCAGTCTTCTTGAGGCATTACCATCCCTTGACCACTGCTCTCAACAATCATGCACAGTGGATACATTTTGGCCAAGTCTATCTGCAATATTGTGGTAAGAAAATCCCCCCTTCTCGTAGCCCTATTACACAACCGTATTCTTACTCAGTGAACCGTTGATAATAGCTTTGTCTTCTTAAAGGCATTCCTGGCTAACATCAACTCAATACGTTGAATTTCACAGACAAATAATGCTCTCAAACTTTACAGTACACATTTAAAGCAATCCTGATTTGCAAGTTCTAAGTGGTGCTACTAGCACCACACTTAAGTGAGAGGTATGAAATTTAAATCAATGTCATCTTTCAGATGTATAAACACGTCCACCAAATTTCATTTACCTAACACAAGTCTTTTTTAGTGTTGGGACTTTTTTTTATCCGTAAGTGTATATATGTTCTTAAGCTACCCGTATAAAATTGAAGAATTAAATGAAATCCTACTTACAAGGTCAAGTTCACAATCAATTACAGTTCCTCTTGTAGGTAGGCTTTGCATTGAACTATAACGATCTAAACAGAAAATATATATGGACTGACTAAAGTTTATATTTTATTCAAAGAATAATATCTTGCTAATAATGCACTAGGGTAAATTAGTATGATTTTTTATACAATCAATTTGCAGTATAACCTTTCAGCAGAAAAAAGGAAAGCTATAGCCTTTCAATAATTTATTTCAGTTTCTCGTACAAAATAATTAGTTCACAAATTAATTCATTCTTCTTAATTTTAAATTATTATACATCATGTGAAAATAACTTTTTTTTTATATTTATAGTATGACACACACCTTCATGCTGCTTCAATTAATAGTTTCATTCTAAAATTTGAACTATATACAAAAGTTATTTCTATTACTGTAAAATATACATACCTTTCTAAGTATAATAAAAATGGTATGGGAAATTTGTAATTTATTACATTAATTTTAAAATAATATATATATTTGTTTACATTGAAGTTTAAAACTATTTAATTTAAATGCACAGAGTAAACACATTTCCTTTACTGTAAAAATTTTTGTTTCACATGGAATTATTTCTTACTTATTTTACATTGTAATTCATTCAATTATAATAAACTTTGTAATATATTCCAGATAACTTTACATAAAAAAAATCAACATATGTCAAAAATAAGATTGTTTCATACAGATTCATCATATCATGCATCATACTTTTTACAAAAAACTTACAATATAACTATTTAAATAACAAACAAACTAATGAATAAAACTCTTAATAACATATTTCAAAATAATCTATTTTCCCTCGTTGTTTAAAATCTAACTTATATAAGAAACTAAAACTTACCAACTAAAGATACATCATCACCATTCCTCTGATGATCGACATCACAATATTCTTCAAACAATCTAAATAAATTTTGAATATATATTACAAAATTAAAAATATAATTCAATACTAAAAATTTTAATTAAAATCTATTAATTATCAACCTCCTAAAATTAGATTTTGTGATTTCTGAACAAAAATTATACATTAAAACTGTCTCACTTTGTATTTCCTTCTCAGTGTTACTCCTACATGCAGCAAAAAAATTCTAAACTTTTCCAATATGAAGAAACTATTTTAAATAATTAGATAATGTGCTACTTAAAATATGGGCCCATTAACTACATTGGAATATATACTAATAATAATTGGTGAACCAATGAGCTATGAGAGCATCAGAGCTGTGTTATCCCAAGAGATAGATGGCCAGGAGCATGTCATCACCTACTTCAGTAAATGTCTGTCCAGATCAGAGAAAAATTATTGTGTGACCAGGAAGGAACAGCTTGCTATTGTACAAGCCACAGAGGACTTCCATTTTTACCTCTATGGTCGAAGGCTCCTGCTTCAAACAGATCATGCCTCATTGACCTGGTGACTGAATTTTAAATATCCAGAAGGCCAAATAGTCAGGTAAATACAAAGATTACAAGAATATGACATGGATTTTATTACTGTGAATAGATGCCTCTTACTCATGGATTGTACTGCCCAGGACGTGTTGTCTTTGAGAAAAGGGCAGTGTTAGGAATTTTGTGAAATGAATGCTTAAAATAGTGTTAATACTTTGGATGTGTAATACGTTAAAATTATTTTGTTCCATTTTTTTATGCTAAAATTGTAATAATCGCAAGCAACACCATTCCTTACATTATAATGGTGATTCAATGGAAACTTGGCAAAATTTTGGCAATAGAACCAAATTAGCATCATTTTTAGTGACTATTTTGTCAAATTGGTGACCATGTTGGCATCCATTTTGCAAGTTGGCGGTCATATGGAAATTACTGTAGAAATCTAATAATAACACGATCTATGACATAAGTGAATATTTGGAGAAAGATCCGTGCAATCTATAAGTAGGAGTCGCTCACTGAAACTCAGTGAGTATTACTTCAGCTGTTGAAGAGGACAAGAGGTAGCTTGTGAATAATCTTTAACCTACTTTTATTTTAGACACTGATAGCTGTATCTGAGCACTGTGGAAGATGTGAAAATCTACTGGGATTTATTAAGCAAATCTTAGTGCTGAATCCTGTACTTCAAGGACTGTTTTTTTACAATAAATTTTCATCGCTTCTGAAGAATAGTTTTGCTCTTTGAGACTCATAGCAAAAAATTATCAAAGCTTGATCTACAAACCAATATACTAAATAAATATTATTTTAATTAACAATGATAAGCAAACAGCTATATAAAACAATAAACAGCATAAAGACAGTTATTTAAGTGTATGCAATTATGATAAAATAATTTTATCTAACAATTTTTACTTTATGTTAAATTTAACTATTTATGTTTTATAACCACCACCAATTTTAAAATTAGCCGCATAACAACTGATGAAAATGTTACTCTAAATCTATACAGCAAAATAAGTTTTGTGTTGAAATTACAGTAATAAAATTCAAGGGATTAAAAACTTTTTATTAATTATCACAATTACTTTCCCTTGAATAGCTAAATGATCCATGCTATTTTCAATAGAAAAAACAAGAATTAATGTTAAAAGAATTAATGATAAGATTGGTAACTGGGTTTGCACGTCTTTTTGTGATTTTGAACCAAAATGTATCTAACTGTTCTATGTAAAGCTTCAAAAACCTCAATGTTAGCCACCAAGGCACTATATTGCAGAAAGATAAATGCAGGAAATATTAAAACTAAATTTTTAATTAGAATAATATACCTTTAAAAAACTGGAAAACTGCTGCTAGTAAAAGCAGGTGTTAATTGTAACATAAGCAAAACTGGAAAGCAAACATTTGATGAAATAACTAAATCATTGGTAGTACTTTGAAAAAAAATTAAGAATTTAAATCTATCAGAAGTTAAGAATGCAAAACACAGTACAAATGATAAAATATTTTTATAAAATTAATAAAATAGAAATATAGATGCATAAATATAGAAGAAAACTTTACCTAATGTAAAAAACACGCCCAGAATTTTCTTGATAAACAAACATGTTTTCTCGATTATTCACTGAAAATGTATTTAAAACAGAACGAAGTGCTTGCATACCTAAAGAAATATAAATTCCCTAAATTTTCAAGCATGCAATAAAAACATTATTTATATTTAAAAATATTTCAATGTATAAACTGAGAATTTGTGGAATTATTCTAAAACTAAAGCAAAGGGGTTGGCTTATATATAAATCTGCTATTCTTGGAGAAAATGTAGTTTAAGAAAAGAAGTATTTCACAATTTCCATTAGCCATGCATGGATGTTTAATTGGAACTTTTAATTCCAAAAGAAAAAAGTCACATATAAGTTTTAAGCCCCTCAAAGTTAATATCTGAATCTAAGTTTCCAATTACTTCCTAAAATTCGTATTCAATCATTTGGATGTCTGAATGCATCAGATTATTATTAAGCAAGTTTTCCCTCCAAGTTAAATTTCTTTTCTTGCTCACTTGAAAAGAAAAATGGCACAGAAAGTACGAGTATTGCACATAGTGTACAATAAACAAACAAATGAATGGAAAAAAAATTGTGTTAACTTTAGATAAGAGTTACCCAAAATAATATCATTGTTGGCATCTGGTGTTTTACTTTACAGCAATTTGATTGGAAAATATTCCCATACTTTACGTAACTTGGCAATATTTTCTACCTCATAGTTGCAAATTTGAGAAAATTCAGGATTATTTATTTATTTATTTTCTGATTTGACTTACTCATAAGTATTGAATTTTGAGTAATTTTTTAAAGAAAAAATGCATTCTCAGCTGATACACAAATCAGTTTATATTCGAAAATATATGGCAAAAGTCCATTAAAACTTCTAAAAATATTACTACTAATTTACCAGTTACATACATAAATGCTTCTTTTTATTTCAAGAAAAAAATAGAAATATTTTTGAAAAGTTTTTTAACCTGCATCTTGATACAAATAATTAAAACAGAATGAAAATATAATTAAAAAAATGCAAAAAAGCACAAGTATTTTTAAATGCATAGAAACAGCAGGGAAAATAACATGAAAATAGATATTTACTTACCACAGGACTTGTGGCTTCCAGCAGAACTAACAGCCAAGCGATGATGCAACCTAAAATGTGTTACCCAAACAATTGGGCATCCAAAAGTACCCGGATCAAACTTAAGGGTTGCTGCTAGATATTTTTCTTGAACCTCTAGTATATAATCAGGATCTGGAGGAAAGTGAAATATTTTTGATAAGAAAATGTCTTAAAAATCATGTTTCATCATTTTCTTTATTTTTTTTTGTAAATCATGTAATATTTTTTAAATTGTAAATGTAACTTCAAAAATTCTTTATAACTGCTCACCATTAAAATCTGTTAGGGATTAAAAAAATTTTTAGAATATATATTAAAAACACATTTTACTTATTCATATTACTATTTTAAAGTTAGACTCTTTACATAACATTAATAGAAACATATATCCTGACTAATAATACCACTACATATCTATCAAAATATAGTGTACTAGCTGGTATACCCGTTCTTCGCACGAGGGAACTGAAAAATTAAACAACACAGATTGAAGGAAAAAGAGGTTTTTAATGAGTTAATTTTATGTGAATTGCAAATTAAACAAAAAAAGATTTTTGCATATCTCAGCTAAACAAAAAAAGAAAGAAAAAAAAACACCTTTGTTAAATTTTAAGTATGTAGATCTAATAGTTGATAAAAAGAATTTTTTTTATTTATAACTCCCCGTAACACTCTTAAGGGTCGATTTTTGAAAATACCTTCCTAAGCTGATCTCTGCTCAGCAAAAGTAACACATTGTTAAAAGTTTTGTGTAATGAACGCTTAAAATAGTGTAACTAATTTTTATCTAAAAGTATAATACATTAATATTACTTTTTGTAGTATTTATTTTATGTTAAAATTGTAATATTCGCAAGCAACGCCATTTCTTAAATTATAATGGCGATTCAATGAAAAACATAGTGAAATGTTAATGATAGAGTCAAGTTGGCAAATGCCTAGATACTTTCGTAGCTCGAGCTTTATTAGAGCTTTGTAAGACCCGCCATGTAGGGGAGAAATCAACTTTAATACTTTATCCAACCACATTATGATTTACAGCAGTTTTTTTCATACAATATTTTTTTGGGATCACTACATTTACAAATTAAGGGATATACATAAACAAAATACTCCACTTTGGAAAATTTAATCCGTTAGAGCTAATAAATTAATTAAAGATATTCCACTGTAAAATTAATTATATGTACCATTCACTTAAAATAAGTAGTCAAATCATTTTCTAAGGTCTTCATTAACATACAAAAACATAAGACACTTAAATTTTGACAAACTATTTTTTCCGTTAAAATACTCGTCATGGAACCTGTGCTGCCATATATCTTGGAAGAGTGGATTTCAAAGAATATTCCTGTTAAGTATTGGTAGAATATTCCTTCTAAGTTGGTGTGGTGTGATAGTTAGGAGAAGAGGGTGCCAGCTCAGGTGTCGTCTACGTCACTTGACCATGGTTCAAAATTACATGATCTGTTGCCAAAAGCCCTCGTGTAGCTGAACAGTGTGACATTAATATTCACTCACTCTCACACTCCAAAAAATACAGTACAGTAGTTATTGCGTTTTTAAGTATCAAAATAATTATATCTGCCTATTCAATTAAAATTATAGCGTTATAATTAACTACTAATCACAAACAAATTTTGAAAATTTGTCCAAATGATGTAGTGTGAAAGAGAAAGTTTATTTACTTTAAGTATCAGAACTGATAAAAGCATTTATTTTGAAGAAAGATCAATTTCTTACTACCAAATGTGCATAATAAAATCATAAAAAAACCCATTAAAATAAAGAGAGATTTATAACAACCTCTCCCTTCAAAACTTAATTTTATTCTGAAATAAAAAAAAATAGGCATTATGCTGATCAGTAGAATTAAATAGAAGTGAGCACTTTGCGTAGCCAAAACAAAAAAAAGTTCTTTCACAAACAAAAGATAGATATATGCTGACGTGGGCTTTTTTTGCAGCGCAAGCTGGAATTGCTCGCAGATGGCTGAATTTTTTCCTACTTACTGACAAATATCATTATGTTTTGGACACTTCATACAATATCTTTATAAATTATAGCCTATGTGCTATTCTGATGTATAAGCTATATTACTGTAAAATTTCATTAAAATCCATTCAGTTGTTTTTGCGTGAAAGACCCCCAAAGATACTCACAAACTTTCGCATTTATAATATATATTAGATTTCATAGGTTGAATCAATTAATATAAATAATTCTATATCAATTCAACAAACTTAATTAACAGCAAATATATCAAGAATGAATAGCTATTTAATTTGCTATTCATTCTTGCTTTTTTTGTGGACATTATTAAGTAAAAAATTCAGCTTTTATAAATTACTTTAAAAATACAAAAAAATTTATATTTACCATCACTTGATGTTGTACGATTTGGATCACTCCCTTTCCATAAATCTTCACTTTCTTCAGGAACAAGAAGTCTATCACACATGCGTACGTCCCATAATGACTTGAGTAAAAGAATCTGAAAAATCAATTAACTAATTAAAAATAACTGAAATTTAATATTAGTTAAAAATATTTTAACATTTCATAATTTAAAAGTTGTCATTTAAAATTACCAAGGGGGTATCTCCTGTCTGACTCTCATTGTACAAATTATATATATACAACTGTTTATACTCATTTCTCAAATTGAAAAACTGTAATTTATATGTATTATGCAGTTCTTTATTCAATCCCTTTTTTAAAAATTTCTGTCTTTTGTACATTTCCTCCATTTGTTCTTTTCTGCAACATTCACTCTTGACGCTCCTCTTCAGTTAAATTCAACTTTTATGACCCATTTTTACTAATTATACTTTATGAAAAATGAATTTATTACAACACAAACAACTTTTTTGAGAGAAAAAGTAATTCGGTAAACAGGTTATATGCATACCATAAAAAGTTCATAGTAAATGGAAATAAGTTTATCACTCAACTGAAATACATATTTTTTTGTAATATATTTATTCCATGGTGCATTATTAAAATAAATTGTGAACACTATTTTTAAATCATTCTACTCAAATTTAAAACTATTGAAAACTAATTGTATTTGCATATTAGCACCACCACTGCCAAATTTGCATCATGCTAATCCCATTTTCCTACAAAATATGAAGCAAGTAAGGATCATTTTGTTGTTTTGATATGTGATTGTTTGATATGCATTTTGTTGTGTGATTCCAGTAGCTCAAATTTTGCTGCTGCGATGCTAATATGCAAATACCAAACTGATTTTAAAAAGAAAAAAGAAATTTGTATCTTAGTACTTTACTTTTATATACATAAGTATGGAAATTACATAAATTATCTAAAAATTTAGTATAAATTCAATTTAAATTTTAAAAAAAAGATAAAGGGACTTTTCATCTCAAACACTTATTCAGCAAAAAAATCCTAATTTTAAAAACTTTTCAAGATTTTGAACTTAGGTATTCAATTTTCAGAAGGAAACCAAATTGACATGTCAATTTTAGAAACATTTAAAAAATTTTTTAGAACACATACATTGAGAATATCTAATAACAATAAAAGTGTTTCATGCTTCAAAGAAAAATTTAAATGCAAGAAATGAATTATCCAAAAAGTCACATTTTAAAACTATAACAGGAATATATAAAACATATTGCACAAAACATATTCTTACTACTATATATGTACAATATTCAAAAAACAGACATTCTTAATTAGCTTTGCAATTCTTAATTAGCTGGTTAAAACTGATATCAATATTAATGACTCAAACATAATTAAGAATATCAATGTGTTAGTAAACAAATTATTTTTTTAAAAAAAAACATTTTTCATCATAGAATCCAACTTTTTTTTTTACAAAATTAGGTAGAAAAATGATCTAAATGGCCTATGATCTAAGTAATTTCTTCTGAAGGTGTGTGTTCATTAGCTACAGAAATATTCCAGAAGAAAAACTGGTTTGGGGTCATTTATTACATCATTTCATGCCAATAATTCATATAGTTTCCAGTTTTTAAATACAGCATCATATAAGTGGAAGGACATGATAGATATATTAGAGACAAGTGGATACATTAGAGACAAGTATAAAGCTGTTTCCAGATCCAAATTTGACTTTTTGAAAGTTTTCAAAGTTTTATATTTCATGAATTTTATCCTAGAAAGCTACATTAAATTTTAGTTTAAAGATTTTATGACACAAGAAGTTCAAATATATAAAAATTTTGGCATGTTAAATTTTTTTTTTTCATAATTGTATTTAACTTGCACTTTTTATTATTTAAATATACTTCAATATATGAAAAGAAATATCTGTCAAGTGGTGTAAACATCTTTAAAAAAATGTTTAGTAGGAAAAATTTTACTCTCAAATCTCTCAAGATATTCAACATCAAGAAATTTATTTTTAAAGGCTTCTACTAATTTTTGAACAAATTTTTACAAAAAAAAAAAAAAATAATTCTTTTATGCTAATTTTAAGATGAGAAATCAGAAGAGCAAAAGAAGGGGTAACAATAATAAAAATGTTATTTTTACAATTACCTACATTAAC
This sequence comes from Trichonephila clavipes, assembly GCA_019973935.1. NCBI lineage: Eukaryota > Metazoa > Arthropoda > Arachnida > Araneae > Nephilidae > Trichonephila > Trichonephila clavipes. The sequence continues at coordinate 1,002,346 of BMAU01018111.1, forward strand.
TAATGCATTATCATTAAAACTTAGTCAAAATAAATCATTAAAAGAGAGTTGTACTAATTTGTCTAGTAGCCATGAGTATTGTGAAACTAATTAAGAGTGTACTATTATTTTTAATGACTTTAAAATCACAAATAAGTCAAAAAAATATTTAACCTGATTAACTTCTTTGCATATTTTTGCAACAATTGTAGCAACTTCATCCAACACAGTTTTGCAACGAATAAGTTCAGGATCATCTTCTGCACAATTTCTGTAAATAAAATACTGGAAGTTCATTTAAACATTTTATATGGCCATTTTTATCATTACAAACAAAATATACAATATGATTTGTTACCAGACCAACAAACTGATAGGGTGTGTAGGGGGTACAGAGATGACTGAATCACATAGGAATACAGGGTTGCAAATGCCATAGTTGTAAGCTATGGTGCAAAGAAGGAGAGAAAAAGAACAGAAACATCAATACATTAAAGAGCCAGAAAAATTTTTATTGAGAAGATGTACTACACAATAGTTGTTCAGAAGTGCATGAACTTCTAGGTTTAAGTAAAGAGTCCTGTTCCTTCAGTTGAAGGAAAGGCTCCAGTACCTGTAGCAGACAAGAAGATACGTGACCGGCCAACAGCGTCACTGTCAGGCCTACCAGACGACTTCTGTCCGTAATTTTGAGCACCTATTGTAGTACAACTTTTCAATAAAACTAGCTGCATGGCCCGGCGTTGCACGGGCTACCTCTACTTTTATAAATTTTCCCTTTCTTTTACATAATTAGAGCTTCTAATACCCATTTTCGAAATGTGGTTCGCGAGAAAATATGGAAACATCCCTACATAGATGCGTTCGTTTACCTACGAATTTTAATAGAGTAGATGTTTTCTGCCCAATTAATTATTTCTGCTATTTCTATACTTTTTTCCCTGCTTCCTTGAACCATAGCTTATAGCTGTGGCATTTGTGACCCTGAATTCCTGTCTGATTCTGAGTCATCTATGTATCCCCAACACACCCTACTAGTTTGTCAGTCTGGTAGGAAATCATACTGTATTTAATGTTAAATATTGATACATCAAATAGGACAAATACATATGTAAAGCAACTTTTAAAAGATAGAAAAGTAAAGCCAAGTTCTTTTTTGAAAATTAAATAAAGTAATTTGAAACAAAAATTACAATAAAAATACAAAAATTACAATAAAAATGAATCCCAAGAAATAAACGTTTTACTTTATAATTAATATTTAATATATGTGTGAATTAAAATTAGTCTGAGAAAGAAACAGTACCAACAAAAACATGAGCAATTAAAACCAATAAGAATGCTTATATGAGCATATGGAAAAAAATATGAACCTCATATGAAAATAAATAATCACTTCCTCCTCACAAATATTCATTATTAGCCAAAATCGAGGAAGTACAGGTCTCCGGGTATCTAAAGAATTGATAAAGTCAAAATCACTTCCACTATCACTACTACCTCCATCATATCCTGAAACAAAAAAAATATATTTATTACAATTCTATAAAAAATTCACCCTAAATTTTTAAAACAATGGTAATAATTTTAAAATGTCAATTGCAACTGGATGAACTAAATATGTTTGAATAAAAATTTAAATTACAAAATATTTTTATTACAATTTTTCATATCAATGCATTAATTAAGTATTTTTGTACGTATCATCTTCCTTAAGATAATTGATCAACTATTAGGAAAGAAATTCTTGAAATTAGTTCAAAGAACTCATTTTAAAGTTTTTTAAAAAATAGTTTTTTAAGAACATTTCGAAAATTAAAATATTATTAACTCATAGATAGAATAAGATATAAGAATTGTTTAACAAACAGATTTTCATCCCCCCCCACCATTTCTCGATGATAAAGTCTCCAAGCAGAAATCTAAAATTGAACATAAGTTATCTTTTTAAATTCTTTTGTATTTATACGATGAATTGTGTTAATCAAGAAGTTGTAGATTAATTAGTAGAAAATGTGAGTCAGTTGGGTGGAATTAGAGGTAAATATAAGACCACTATTTTATTTACAGCCCATTAACTAACTGAATTTCTATTCTATCGCCAGAAAACATTTTACATTATCCAAGGAATAAATTACAGAGTACATGATCTGCTAAAAAAATATTTGACAAATAAGCATTATATTATTATTAAAATATTAATATATACACAAACTAATAATTAATTAATAAATAATCAATTAATCAATAATAAATAAATAATAATTAAGTTCATTTTACTTATACTTTTAAATGTGCAGAAAATGTTTTCCATTTTAAATTAAATCAGTTAACAAGAAGGAAAAAAAAAGAGATAAATTTCCTTTACAAAGTCATATATACAAGAACTATTACTGTTCTGTGAACAGGATATTTAATATCAGATGATATTAACAATATATAGAGACATTACAATGATCAAATTTTAAAAATATATGTCTTACATGCACTATAATTTTCAAATACTTTACATATATAAATAATAAGTAAACTCTTAATTAAACTAGATAAATGGATTTCACAATATCAAAATATAATATTTTTCTGTCCTTCATTATTTTAAACATATTCAAGATATTTTTAGATAGTAATAAATAACATAGTAAATTTCAACAGCAAAAACACAAATAAAAATTATTTTATTGATTACAAATTAGATATTTATATTTACAAAAGCAACATAAATTTTATATAAGCTAAATATCTTTTTCTTTGAAAATTCTACATTTTTCTAGTGAGCAACTTAATAGAAGATTTAAATATATAAACATTCAAATGACAGAGAAAATACTTAGCATGTTTTAAATTTATTAAAATATATCAGTATGTTAGTAACTCAGCTTTCCTTTTTTTTTCTCATGCAAGATGTGAGAAATTTATTGAATATTCAACTCTAAAAATTTCAAATAGTCAAAGTTAAGCATTTTTCTAGCAGCAAAAACTCCATAAAACCTCTTTTGAAAGATCTGAGTCCCTAATTTTCTTCCATTAAAAAATAAATGGTGTCATTTCATCTCCTTGGCACAGTGACAATACTTACCTTCTATTCTTCACATATCCATAAAAATTAATTACCGTAAAATCCGGCGTATAATGTGCACCTATACTTTTAGGGCTGCAATTTTTAATTTTTAGATATATTTGCGGTATAACCTGCACCCCTTTTTTTATGAAGAAACCTGAAATGTATGCATGAATTGCTTGTATGTTTTGAAGTCAATTATTAGAGGTATTATCCCAGGCTTTTGAAAAAATAGTGTACTTCTAAAAATATAACACTTTATGTTCATAAGAAATGTCATTTCTTTTAAATAAATAGTATTTCAATATTTGTAGAAGCCTAATTTCTTTTTTCTATGCTCATCTTTTTTCATTTTTCAAGTTATCATTTTTATACCCGGCATATAATGTGCACCCATAAATTATGATCTTATTTTTTGTGTTAAAAGTGTATGTTATACGCTGGATATTTTACTGTATACATTTTCATGGAAATTTAATTATAAGGTATAAAGATAAATGCATTCTATTAAGAAAATTTATTATTTAAGATAAAATAATAATGCTTACCATCTTCTGTATTACTGGAAAGAAATTTTCCATATTCAGTATCCTTATCAACAGTAGGATCATCAGAATCAGATGTTTTAAGTCTACTAGATAAGAAAAGATTTGATGCTTGATTCTGAGATTTTATTTCTAAAGAAGCATCAGGAGAGGATTCATCCACACCTGTATTTGCTTTACACTACAAAATAGGAATAAAATAACACATATCTAGTTACGTTTTTCAAATGACAAAACATAATACAGCTTGATTATTTCAATTTAACTGAAGAAAAATTGTGAATATAATGGATTTCTTCTACAGAAAAAAACACTATTTAATTATTTTACTAATTTAGTAGCAATACAGAATCACATGCAAAGATATGTCACAAATGAAAACTAAACAATTGTTCCTTCAATGTAAAGACATTCAGTAAAAAAGAAGTTTTAAACAAAACCCTCATCATAGATTTTTTTTCTTTGTAAAATACCCTTAATGCACAGCACAATTAATAAAGAAAATATTAAATTCTCCAGCCCCTTTTTTAACCTTGTAAAACAGAATAAAAATTCATAAACCTAATCATATAATTTTAAAGAATATTTTTTCCCCAGTTAAATTAACAGGCACACAGTCACTCTTATAATTAACATTTAACAACACAAAATAGACTTTTGACTAAAATTTGGCAATAGTGGCAAAAATAAATAGAAACAAAAAGAAACTGATAATCATTTTTGTTCTTTAATGCAATATACCATAAAATCCGGCATATAATGTGCACCTACGCTTTCAAGCTACATTTTTTTAATTTTTAGGTGTATTTGCCGTATAACGCGCACCTCCTTTTTTACGAAGATATCTGAAATGTTAGTATACAATGCTCTTATGTTTTGAAGTCATTTATTAAAGGTATTATCCCAGATTTTTGAAAAAATAGTATACTTCTAAGACTACAACTCTTTTAGTTCATAAGGCATGTCATTTATTTTAAATCAGCAGTATTTTGATATGTGTAGAAGTAAATTTGTTTTTATGCTCATCTCTTTTGTTATATTTATAGCTATCATTTTCATACCTGTTGTATAACGTGCACTCTTAAATTTTCATCTTATTTTTTTTGTTAAAAGTGCACATTATACGCCAGATTTTACAGTACATAAACAAAATTCAGAAACTGACAGATAATATATTCATAATCCTTTAAAAAGAAAGTATAGTAGTTATTCCTTCCAATCCTCATAATAGAAAGCAAAAAGAAGTCAGGGGCTCAAAAAGAGGAAAAATTACAAAATTTAAATCTATTGTTTCAACAGGAAGATAATTTTTTTTTTTGTTTCGTGAAAAAGCATTTACATAAGTGAAGAAAAAACATTGTTTTCTGATAAAGAAGAAGTTAAGAAAAATCATAGACTAAATAAACATATCCTTACATTAAGGAAAATAAAAACTTTCAAAAACTTTATTAGATAACTTATTTATTTTTTGAAAAGAATGAATCAATGAATTTATTTCATATTCAGGACAAAGAAGCAGATAGAGAGCACTAGATTATTTTTGACTAAATTGCAGATAAAAGGGATTCTGCTTTTAATTCTGCAATAAATAAATTATGTTTCTCTCATAAATTTCATGACAAAAATACATAATAAGTGGAATGGAAAAATAATCATTTTAGTTTATAATAAATAAATTATGTTTAGATTCCCAACTATTAAAATCTTTTTTTTTTATGAAAAATATTTATGGAAGAGGATAATAATGATATGCCAATATGATAAAGCGAAAAAAAAAAAAGTTCTTAATTATTTATCTATGAAAATGTATACAATCTTTCATTTGTATTATACATCATGACATTTTCTAAACTATAGCCATTTTTAAACAAGAGTGATTTTTAAGCAACTGTTACAAATGAAACCTGATTGTGGGTATACTGAGGCCCATGAAATTCATCATGACAAGGGGCTAGTTTTATGCCTGTTAGTTGTAGCTTTGAGCACCATGCAGGTAACAGTACAATTTGGTTTGGTTCTACCCCAGTTTTGAGAGAATACCCTGACTGATGGTCAGGGGCCTCCCACCTCTCTTCCCCTTCCACCAACCTCATAAGAGGACTTAGATGATTACTTAGAGTGCTCAATACTCCAAAGGCCCTATACATTTACAAGCATTCATGCCCTCTATGAGATTCAAACTCATGCACCACAGCACAGCAGTCAACATCACTAACCACTACATCGCCGGCTGTGATATTCTAAAATTACTTAATGAAAATAACTACAACTTAGCATAAAAGCTTCTCTAAACAAGAATTTAAAATTTATTACCAATAAAAGTAAAAAAAACACAATGTGTTGTTTTATTTACTTCTGTATTCTCCTCTCCTTCAATTGGCATCTGATCCTTTGTATATGTCTCACTATCTGCACTGGCCTGTTTACAAATTGAACACTTTGAAGCATCGCTTGACTTATCTTTTTTTCTTTCAGTTTCCCAAAGTGATGGATTTACTTGCCTCTTACTAGTATGAATACATCCAATTTTCTTAATAGAAGATTTCTTAAACTTTGCTTTTGGTCTACAATCTTCAGTACCATCCTCAGTTTCAGAATCATCCTCTGGTTGCAAAAGCTGGAATTTTTTATCACGAATTAAACTAAAGACTTCATTTTCAATTTCACTTCCTCGACGATTCTGATTTACTGAAAAATCACCATCTGGAAATACAGGTGTATCTTTAATTTCTTCCACAATTCGTTTCAATTCAGTGCCATCATCAGAATGTGGAATTCCCTTCAGTATATTGAATTGTGCAATACCAAGTGTTGTTTCAAGACTTGGCTTCTGTTCTGAGTCTGTGTCAATTGTCAAATAATAACATCCATTAACTTCTTCCAGACGGTATCCAATTGGAGACATTCTTTTAAAAGCCTATAAAAATAAAACACTAATGAAATTGTAATGCAAAATAATACATAACAAGAACTACATTATCATTTATAAAAAATGTTCTAACTAGCTAACATAGTTATCTCGTTCCTAACTTTTAGAAGAAAAGTATTTGTTTAAATGTAACAACAAAAATTACTTAAGAACAATGGTTTTCAAACTTTTTCAATTCACGAAACCCCTAGAACGTGAAGATACTTTCATGGAAACCCATTCCAGACATATACTTCGAAGAATATATCCCAAAATAATATTTTAAGTAGATCAACATGCTACAGGCACTTTATGTAAATGCAATTAAAAAAAAGAGTATTGCATTTATTACTAAAAAAATTCTAATCTAATTTTATTATTATAATTTACACATTCCTTCTGTCCTTCCTCAGTGGCTTGACAGCCCTGGGTCTTGGCCTTCTCAAGAAGCATTTTCCAGGCCAGCCTTCTTTCTTCTAGTGTTCTCCAATTCATAGTTCTCAAAACTAGGGGATCTTTTTTTAGGCCCTAAATCCATTTAACATTTGGTCTACCCCTTCTTTGTGTGACTCATAAATAATATTAATTTATGATCCAAGTGTCACCTATCCATGCATTACATTTAGTAACTGGGATAAGTGCTAGGTCAATTGAGATTAAATGCAATTGTATAACATATTCTGAGTTTAATTTATTTTTGTGGCCACTTATGTTGAGAAATATATTTCACTTAAACACAATGCTTTGAAGGGCATTATGTGTATAGATGTGTGAGAAATCCTGTGTGTTTTGCATGAATTTGCAACCTGAAATTTAAAAGCTGTTCTTGCTTAAATTTAGATTTTAACATCAAATCTGTCGATAATATGTTTCCTCTCCTTCATTATAGTTTTTTTTTTCACATATGCAAAACGGTGCATTTTTCATTAAAAAACTATTTAGTTTTGTACGACATTGTGCAAACTAACAAGAAAAAATTTTCTTGTGGAACCAGAGATAGTAAGCAGTAGAATATTCACAATGTAATATAGGAAGTCTACATATAAAAAAATGTCTTAATATTCTTTTTTTTATATTATAACAAAAGTTTAAAAAGTGCTACAAAATAAAGTTATAATATATAAAGTTTTCAGTTTTAGTGAATGGGGGGGTTGTGCTTTAAATAATACCTGAACTATACAAACTTCATAAAGAACGTGTTTGAATCCACTATGCAAACATATTTTTTCTTCTCGATTTTTTTATTGTGACTTGTGGAACCCTTGGGTATGCCTTGTGGAACCCCAGGGTTACGTGGAACACAATTTGAAGACCACTGCTTTAGAACATTTATAATTTAAGAATTTTCAAATTTAATTATATTTTCAATATGGATAATGTTAAAACGAAAATCTTTCCAAAATCAAGCAAAAATGGTAGCTCTAAAGATACATTATTTTCATATGCTAATTTTCATATTATGTAGGAAAAGTTAAGCGATCTACTTCTTTTATACCTTAAATAAATTCTTGTATTAAATTATTTTTTCATAAGATAATCACTGATGAAAAATTCATCAAATATTATCTAGTAAAAGTATTTTATTACCACACACACAAACTGCTTTAAAATATATACACACACACAAATTCTATCCTAACTTATAATTCATCAAATTTATTTTTCTAAAACAATTTTATACAATTATTACACCCATTTCTATTTTACAAATCATATATTTTTAATTTCCAAAATATACAAAACTTTAGGAAAACAAAAAGTAGGTAAAAAGACTATCAATAATTGCCTAATCTTCCTACATATGATACATCTAAAAATCAAACCATATTTAATAAAATTTAGCAAAACATATTTTAATAATAGCTTTTAATATTTATTCTACATATTTTATTTGCAAAGTTTCATGCATGTCCAGAATATATTCAAATTAATGAAGGAAGGTGCAAAAGTATTTTATATTTTGTATTATATGAGGTATATTGTATTATGTAAAGTATGTTTCACTTTGAGCACATTTTTTTAAACTTTGTGTTATCGAATTTTTTAAAAAATATATATTGTACTTATTTCAATATAAATTTCAAAACTCTTACAAATATTCTTTATTGAATTATTAAGTGCTATTTTGTATTTTAAGGCATAACTAAGTGTATCTTTTACTTATAAAAACATCTAAAACATTATTATTTTAGCTTTTAAAAGATTGTTTTTTAAAAAACTCATTGCTATTTTAAATTTAGGTATGTAGATTTTTAACCTTTACTACTTATTTTAATTATTACGAACTTATTATTAAATAAATGCATATGATAAATCTACAGTAGTAAATGTTTTATTTTACTTTATGTGTAAGCATTTAGTATAATATTTAGGTATATATAACCAAACAAATTCTTTAAAACATTATGTCTTTATTGATGCAATACAGAAAATTTCAAACAGTTCAGAACTTTGAGTAAAAAGCTGTATAACAATTAATTCAATCATTGGTGCTTTGATAATAGGATATAGAAAATCTAGTACAAAGATGAGCTAATAGTTCTTAAATAAATATCTTAAATTGCGTAAACTATACATATAAAAAAAAGATATACAATATATTTAAAAGTAAATATTCGAATATTGCACTAACCTGTGTAAATTTATCCAAACTATTTTCTGATCCATACACAAACATCAAAGGAATTTCTTTTATAATACAGCATGGCTTATCCTTTGAAGATTTCACATGGTCTACAACCATACCCAAAGCATCCGAAGTTATAGGAAAACAATTGAGAGCAACTGACACTTTTTCATCTTGAAGCAACCACTTAATCTAATCAATTATCAAAATTCTTAATCAATGCTTCACATAAATAAAATAAAAAAAATTAACATTTGACCAATTTCTAAATAAAATCATATTTGGTGAATAATGTTAAAAAATAAATAAAATAACAGACCCCTATTCTCTCAGAAAAAAAGGGATTTTAAATATCTGCTTAATGCTTAGCCCTTTAAATTACATCTACATGCAAAGTTTCAAATAAAATTTTAATTGAATCTCCATCAAAATATTTAAAAGAAATTATACTAGTCTTAAAAATTATTTATTCACTTATATTTTTGACCTGGGAGGGGTCACATGTGGCACAGAGTCACCCCAGTCTCAGAAAATCTTTAATTCCGGAAAAATTGTTTTTTTGTTATCAATGACCTTGACAGTATCCTCCTATATAGCAGTCTTCATGGGAACTAAAATGTATTTGTCGCATATCTCCCTCTTTTTTGGGAATGGCGAACATTTTTCACAATCTTAAGGTCCTTGAGGTGACTGCATTCCCTGTGTGACTACTTTTGTTCCAAAATATTTTCTATGAACAGGCCACAATTGTCCCCAGTGAATGACTTAATGGTTTGATTGCTATATACATATATAAATTGTGCAACTCATTACAGTTTATAAATGCAATAACAGAATTAAAAAAAATGAGCATCTGCAATCTCTATTGGGTGAAGTTCAAACTTCAGAAAAATAAATTTATCAAGCAAGGGAAAAACCTGATGAAATAATGTCTATTATTCCTGGTACTGAAAGTAAATTTGAGAAACATGAAATGCTTCAGTCAAAAGAAAAAATTTGAAATGTTACCTAAAGATTTCTATCAAAAAAGGTATGAAGACACAGGCAAGAAAAAGTTCAACAAGCTATTTATTGATCATCTAAGGACAGTAAAACTAAAATAACTTTAACAAAATATGACAGTTTTGCCTGCAAATGTTATTTCTGTAATGTTAGCGAAAAGTTTCTGTGATTTGTGTCTTTTATAAAAGTCATGCACAGTTGAAACATTTTGGTTCAGTTTGTTTGGATTTTTTCTAAAATAGTCAAAGAAAAATTGAAAAGTCCTTAAAAGTAGGTAATTATACTTTCTCTCTTTATACTTTCTCTTTTAAATAAAATAATTGACTGGAATTGTGATTTTTATCATACACAATAAAAATAAATATCAAAAAAGGATTGGGGTGACTCCACTCCCCACGAGACCACAGACATTAGTATCAAGTATGTGACTTCTCCCAGGTTAAAAAGCTTTTGTGATTGTTAGTATTATTTTACTACTTTTCCTCCAGATTTCCTCAGATTCTGTATATTTAAAAAACAAAGAATCTCACCTTAATTGTACTACTTAATATAAGTGACAATAGAGCTAATATTAAGATATAGAAAATAAAAACTTTAATAAAATTTAAACAATATATACCTTATCAATACATCTGAAAACAGCTTCACTTTGGAACTGAGGTAAATTTACCAATGATCCACCTTGTAATGTATCTGTTGGAATACTACAGTAGAAGGAAATTTCTAATATTAGTTTAGTTATTTTTAAAAATCATTTTTTTTTTGCATTTGTTTTTTTAAGGAATCTATGCATAATGTTGATAAAAATAAATTTAAAAACTTACTTTTTCAATTTCATGTAGAATAGAAATCTTAATATATTACAATAATATTGCTCCTAAAAATATTAAAACTACAAAAATTACTTTTTAAAAAAAAATTGTGGACTTGTTTCTCTGTTTTTAAAGTATACATTTAAAACAGAGAAACAAGCATACATTTTTATTACCCCAAATACAATCATATAAAAGATATGATTATTTTTTAAAAAATATAGAGAAACAGATACAAACATATTATGCAGAGATTTTCACTTTTATTTGTTTGTTTTTTTTAAATAAAACTATAATATAAAGATTACACAAATAAATATGATCATAAAAATTTAAAAGATGTTGTTCCAAATAATTACGAAAATTTTAAAAAAATCATTAAATTTTTCTCTATTTAAATCAAATCTAAGATTATGATTTTTAACTCTTGAAAGGATTAATAAAATTATCAAAAAAAAAAAAAAAACTTGGTCTCATTTGAAAAAAATTACAAATTAATTAAGAATTCTAAATTCATAATCAGACATTTTAAAATGCATGTTATTACAGCATATAAACTATTAAAAATACTTAAAAATACCATTACTAGTTTTATTAACACAGTAATGAAGAAAAACTGAAATTCAAAATAGAAAACTGAAGTTCAAAATAGCTGACTGAGAAATTCTTCATAATTTTGTACCATGATATTCCCTTTCTCTTCAATAAAATACATCTCAAATTGTAGCTTTGTTTAGTAGTAGATTGATAGTTTTTTTAGAAATATACTGCTGACAAGTATATAAAATATTTCATTTAATTGAGAATAAAATAACTAACTATTCAATAGATTTTGAAAAAAATTCGTAGAGAAGCAATGTAAAAAGAAAATAAATTGAACACAGAATACATTAAAAAAAAACATTTTGTTTAGTTCATTAAATTTATACAATTAAAAAAATAAAAGAAGCATACTCTGAACAATTGCTTTCATTGTCATAGTCTTTTACATATTGTTTGTGATAGATGTCAGCTTCTGGAACAGGGGAATTACTACTAAAAGATGTAGAATAGGTTTGGCGTCTAGGAATTTCTGGGCTTTCTATATCAGTCGGAACAGTTAAGCAATACATATCAAGTGTTATCTTAAGATCTTCTAAACTTATTTCATTGCTGTCAGTATCAAAACACTTTATAATGTCATCTATAAAAACACAGATTATTATTAAATACATAAATCAAAAACCGTCACTTTCATAAAATTATGAACACTTTATTCAGATATTTAAGAAATTTTGTTTGTTTGTATGTAAAGTAAATTATATACAATATAATCTAACTGTGAAGTGAGAAGCAGTAAAGACCCAGTAATGGAATGTTGGCTTATGTACTCCAAAATGAGAAGGTCTGTCTGTTTGTTCATCTATTAACATCCTTTTGTGCATTAACATTAAATTGTCAAGTGATTATTTGCACTGTAAATCATTCTTCTACTGTGACAGTGAGAGCTAGCCAATGAGCGAATCCACAAAGTTGTACATGGCAATTGGTCCTTGAGGTGATAATTTTACTAGAATCCCAGCATCTGTGTCACTTTTAAAATAAACTGAGGCATTTCTCCGGCCCTGAAAATTTCCACATGATGAAATATACTTAAGATATTTCATCTTAGCCATACTATATCCCACTATTTTTGATTTTATACATCACTCATCATAATACTGGATAATTACTTCCATCATATGCTTTCTATTTACACAGCTGCCTGAAGCATAATATTTGCTGGATGAGAATCATTTTCAATTGAATTGCTGCTTTTCAGTGTGTAAATTATACATAGTGTATATATATATCACTTCAATACCTTAAATAAATTTCCTTTAATTGAAAGAATATTTTATTTCACTTGATTTTAGTTATATAATAAAAATAGACAAATAAAATGAAATACATAAGCATTAAAAAATTCACTTCCAATAAAAAAAGAACTTAAGAAGAATTCTCCCATAAATACAAATATTGTACAGTACAAATCAGAATTATACTTGCTTAAACATGTTGGCAATAAAACAAGAGGACAGCTTTTCATTTCCTGATTTGATCCACGAACAGAACAAGAGAAATGAACAATCAAAGGTGGGTACAAAGTACTTTTATCTTGAACAGAACTAGGTTCAGTATCTTTATCAATGGAAGATACAGTAGAATTTGTATTAAAACAACTCTTAGAACCAGCATCTTCTTCAATCATATTATTGCACTTAACTGACTCAGTTTCTGAAAAATAAAGTGTAACAATTTTAATTACTATATCATAAATCTGAAGTTTCATTTTTGTTGTTGTTAAATAATTATTTAACAAAAATTTACCAATATTTTCACCTTCAAAAACAATACTTTCAGATAATACATCTTCTTCTTGACTTTCTAGTCCATCATTCAAAAGAGAGATATCCTGCATGTAATTGATACATCATATTATAAAACCATAAAATTGTTTACATACATTAATCTTACGTAATGTTTTTTACATAATTTTCACAAAATGTTCGTAAAAAGCAAATGGCAACACTAACTTGGATAATTTTAAAGGATTACAATCATTGTTGCTTCAGTTTTAATTTAATGCACTTTAAAGTTTATTGAAAAAAAATCAGCAAAAAAAAAAAAAAACTAGTCATAATGCTTAATTACTCTCTTTGTATTTAAAAAGCTTACCTCAATGTCATCAGCAGCAGGACAAAAAAAGAAATAATCTGATCTGGATGGAATAACTTTGAAAAAGCTTTTAATAATTTCTGAAAACTTCTCTTTTACATTCAAATGTTTCTGATACAGCTCTTCACAAGGTTGATATTTTTGTAGCATAGACAATGGAAAATAGGATTTATCTGCAGCTCTGAAATAAATGTCAAAACACATGTCCCATAAAAGAAACATTGCAGTTAATTTAAATTATTTCAAAGATATTGTAAAAACATTAGATAACTATCTATATACATATATTCTACACATACAAAAAGATTAGTCAACAGACTAAGATTAGATTAGTTACATTTTCGTATAATGAATTAAGTACTGGAAGAATTTTTAAATTTTACATAATATAAAACATTTTGCATTTATATAAAACTCACAAAAGGTAAATCTGCAAATGGGAACTTGTAAAATATTAATGATGTTAAAGAATTCGGAAATGCCTCTTAAGCCCCTACAACATCCTTTAGAGGTCAATTTTTGCAAAACCTTTTTTGTAGAGGACCTCTACTTCTCGATAGGAACATGCCTATCAAAAATTTCAAGTTTGTGGGTCTAATAGTTTAAAAAAGTGAGTATATGTCTCCAACGTCTCTTAAGCCCCATCCCCAATTTTACGAACTCAGAAACCTTCATGGCCATGCACCCAATAATTCCCCAAAGTTTCATTACAATTGGATAAATAATTTAGGAAGGCATACGAGACATACAGACACAAACATTCCTTTTTATTTATATACATTTAATAATAACAATGAAGTGAGAGTAAACATAATTATCCACAAAGTTTCTTGTACTTTATGTAAGTTGATATGATAACACATAAATTAGAAGTAAATAAAAGAACATTTCAAAATTGAAAGAGCAGTATTCTTAGAAGAATTTAGATTTTGAAATATGCTGTAATCATAAAAAAATTAAATCAAATTTAATGTGCATCATTCCCTCAACACCTGTTTATTTTAAAGCTAGACAACCAGATTCAAAATTACTATAAATAACAAAACAGGAATTTCAATATTCATTAGAGCATAATATTTGTGCATCTAAATCACAATGGGCCAGCCCAGTTCATTCGGCATCCAAAAAAGATGATTTTTCTGACCATATGGAAATAATCCTTATCAAAAATGTATGAACACTACCAGATTCCCCCACACTTGGATTTAAAAAATTTAACTAGGAAACACTTAACACTCAACAAACACTCAAATTGTTTCTAAAATTGATTTGAATAATGTATATTTCCCAATTTCTATTAATGAAACTAAATTCAATGTTGTCATAATAACTCCTTTTGATCTATAGGAATTTAATGCAATATCTTTCAGTGTTCTAATGCACCTTCTCCTTTTTAAAGATTTGTTTAATGAAGAGTTTATTGTTTTAATTTTATTTTACCTTGCTTGGATGTTTTAATTGCATCAGAAATTGAAGAGTGTGAAAAATAGTTAAAATTACTTTGGTAGAATGGTAAAATATGGATGGGAAAATTAATGTATAAATCTGTTTTTGGAGACAGTGTGAAATGTAGTTTTTAGACTTTTTAAGTACAAATGAAGGACCAAATTTTTTTTTCCTAAGAGGATAAAGCTATTCTAAGTTTTAAATTGTCTAAAACAGTTTATCAGCTATGGACTTCTCTTGGAACGGTTAATTTTTACTGTTGTTTTCTGCAAAATTATGTTAAGACCCAAGCTGTTTTGTAAAAATATTTAAAAGGTACAAAAAACAAAGATAACTGGGGGGGAACCTTGGGAGGATGAAGCTTTTACACAGTTAAAATGTAAGGGAGGCTTAGCAATTGTTGCACTACATCTACATCTGTCCCTAATCAAGACATTACCTTTGTCCTTATGCACAGGTGCTTCGGACTGAGAGATGGGAGAAGAATATTACAATTATTTGAAAATGAAATTTGTAAGCTTTCTATTTTAAAAAAGTTGAATAAAATGTTTATACAGTATGTACATTCATGAATTACTAGGACAACAAAACTGTACTATAATCAAACATTCAATTCATACAAACAATTAAACATTTCATATTTATGTTTGAAAGTTGAGGATTTTCAATTTTCATTAATCTCACATTCATGTTTTTGAACAAAAGAAAATGTAAAAATCTCTTCTAAACAACTTAGAAACCTTCAATATACCTCTCAATTTTTGACCTATTCAACATACTGATGGTCAGCTAAATATTGTCATTGATACTTTTTCTAGAGTTGAAGAGATACCTTTAATAGGTTCTGATATATTATAGCACAACCACAAATTAGACATTAAGAATTTTACAACTTTTTTAAGAACCTTTAAAATTTAAAAATATCCTCTCACTAACAGTAATTTTCTTTGATGTGATATTTTAATGACTCACTTCAAACCATTTCCTAACCATTCCTAAACCATTTCTCTTTAATATTTTCAAGTAAATTCACAATTTGGTGACTCCTGGAATTAAAAAAATAATAAAACAAAAATAAAAGTAAAATATATAATTTCCAGATTTATTTGGACAAACTTGGAAAAAAAATTCCACTTGAAATTCCAAAAAAATTTTTAAACATTCAAAAATTCAATTTTCACCTGAATTATTTGCAGAAAGTATGTGGAGCTTCTGCATTCTGTAAAAACTTAAGAAGCATGAAATAAATTTTTCATCATCAAAGATCTTTATTCCTGTTATTTCTTGAATCTGCGAGCAAAAGCTTTAAAAATATTTCATGACTGAAATTAAAGGACATGATAATAGTTTTTCAATTGATAAACTCAAATTTGCTGTTTTCTAAAATCTGATAATAGTGAATTACTTAATAGCCACATTCCTCAAATTCTACCATGGTAACTGAGAAATACCGAGTTTACTTCTAAATATTATGTAGCTATCATATTGTGAACAATGAATAAAACTTCCAGTTTGAGTTAATGATAATATTGAAAATTTTATTACTAGTTTCCTTTAATTTCTACATATATTTAAAAATATAATTCATTTATTAATTAATTGTAAATATGTACAGGTATGTACACCTTCATTTGTTTATCTGTAAATATAATTTGTTTGTAATGTACTATACATTTATACTATGCTATTCTTCTACAAACTATTCTTCTAAACTATGCTATTCTTCTACAAACTATTCTTCTATACTATGCTATCCATCTGTCTTTTCCCTTCTTAACATGAAATTAAAATCGCTTAACACAAAAAGAGTTCCCTTCTGGGAATGAACAAAATACAGAAAACACAAGTCAGATTGGACTATCCTATTGTATTATCAGGAGAATTCTTTGTAGTAGATGATGGTAGTGTTTACAGTTCCAATTAAGGCAGACAAAAACATTTGGGAGTTTGTTCAAAGCTCACATCATTGATGCAGATTCTGACAAGGAAAGTGAATAATGCAGCTACTTTTCCCACATCATTCAAAATGAGGAACGCCAAGAAAAGTATGTGCAGTTATTTAGACAGCACACTCCAATGGGGTAATGAACAACAAACAATGAACAATTTGTTGACAATCTGATGCTAAAAAATCAATGCAAAGAAAAATATATATATATATCAGATTATTTTCCAAAAACTCAATAAATGTTTTGTTTTCCAAAACTTTTATATTAAATTTCTTTAAATTGTTCCGAATGTTTTTGCTTCATTGATTTTTATTAAATATATGTATATATACATATCTATGTAAATAAAATAAAGTCTATTAAACTTAATTTTGTGGGTTTTAAGTTTTTTTTGAGGTATCCTTTAACATGA
Source organism: Trichonephila clavipes (assembly GCA_019973935.1). NCBI lineage: Eukaryota > Metazoa > Arthropoda > Arachnida > Araneae > Nephilidae > Trichonephila > Trichonephila clavipes. The sequence goes on from BMAU01018111.1 coordinate 1,019,783, forward strand.
AAAAAATATTTCAGTCCCTTCAGTTTTGTGTTAAGCGATTTTCACTGTATATGATTATCCCCAACCTTTTCCTAAATTTATGTAATTTAAATGGCAACAAGGGAAAAAATTAGATGTAAATAAAACAATGTTTCAAAAATGAAGTTGCAGTGTTCTTATTAGAATTTAATTTATAAAATATATATTGTAAATAATGCACAGCAACAAAAATAATAAAACTAATTAATTTAAAAATGCAATAACTTATATTTCTAGATAGTTTTTTTTTCTTTTGAATAATTAAACATACTTGTTCAGTTCTAAAGATTGATAATGGGCCTTGTTTGCTTGATCATCTTCAGTACTTTCTTGTGAAAGATGCATTTGTTTTACAGAGCGCTTGGTGAAAAAATCTTTTACATGACCACATATCATGAAAATAAATTCTGTAATATTAATTTCCAAAAGAGATTCTTCACAGATATTGTCAATAGCAGCAACTGCATCAGATTTCTGAATATTAAAATCACTCATCAAAGATCTGAAATCATGAAAATTCCTCAATTTAATATTATCAATTAAGTGAAAAAGTTTTCAGGATATACCTTTTCAAAGAAATACATAATTAAGCAAATTAAAAACCAATCTTGAAAATCTATTCAGCTAAATTTATGCTTATATTAAGATTTTTCTACATTGTTAGTATTGTAATCAATTATTAGAAGCTATTATATTTTTCACTAATCTTAATTACATTATGTGCAGATATAATAAATTAAATAATAAAACATACTAGTTGGTGTAAATTGTAAGCAATGTTAATCTAAATTTTGCAAATCAGTAATGCATGAAGTGGAATGAAACCAAAATATAAAAAATATTTACATTTTTAAATGAGCTTAAGTTATAATATACCAAAATTTATTTTCAAAAAATAAATGACAAAATTTATAAATATATACAAGTAGAGTTTTGAAGGTAGACAATATTTAAGGGATAATCAAGTTGAATTATATAAAAGTATGATAAAAATACAAATGCGCCACACAAACCACCAACAAAAAGATAAAAGTATTAATAATATATATAACAATTCTTTATGCGTTACATAATTTAAAATTTATATATGAAAACACAGCAAGGACATGTTTTCTGTGCATGATAGAAAAGCCACAATGAAAAGTAGTGTTCTGCTGGCAACACAAAATAAAGAGTAACTATGGGCTAAAACTTTTATTTAATCTTGAATATATATATATATATATATATATATATATATATAATGATGGAATCCCACTTACAAAAATTTTTCAAAGAAGTTTCATAAAATCTTTGCTACAGATATCAAAAAGCCAGTGGTATTGTTTTTCACAACAACAGAAAAAGATTTACAAGAAAATATTATTGTAGTATGAAAATGTTATGATTTTTTTTAAAAAATATGAATTTATAATTTTTCAAATGTTGCATCTCAGAAAATGTAAATAGTCATCAAAGTAATGAATCCGAGTTCTTTAAAAACTGTTCTGATACTAAACTACTCCAGTTCTAGACACTAAACTAAAGCAACCATCTAAAAATTGAAAGAATAATTGGTTTCTCTTTCTTTTGTGTTGTAAAAGCTTAATTGATTAAAAAAGGATAAAGGAATTTATTTGTTCCAATCAACACTGCCTTTGATTATATAATAGGCTACAAAAATCATAACTTTGAACAATAATCAACAAAGTTTATACAAAGGCCAACACTTCCATGCTAGTTTTGGCATCATTCTTCATATGAACTATACTCAGGAACATTGAAAATAGCGACCCAAGAAGAAAGCATCGGATTGAAATGAAATTTAATACACATAATGACACAGATGAGAGATTCACTTGATCTAAAAAACAAGACAATTAAATGAATACAAGGTCTGCAATGACACAAATACTGGGCAACTTCAATAGCGCGTTGGACCACCTCCAGCTGCAATACATGCCACCACACGGTCCAGCATTGAGTTGATTAGACACCTTATGTTGTCCTGAGACAGATGGGCCCACAAATCTTGAACAGCCAACTCTAAATCATGTATAGAGTGACACGATGGCATCTGTCATTTTAGCTGATTCCACACGTGCTCTACAGGGGACAAATCGGGGGAGCAGGCCGGCCATGGAAGAGTCTGAAAATGACGTAGGAAGTCTTTAGAAACTCTTACTGTATGCGGACGAGCATTATCTTGCTAGGAAATTGCCCCTGGGAGACCATTTAGGAAAGGTCCTACACAGGGTTGAAGAATATCATCAACGTAACGTTGGCCTTTTAAGGTTCCACGCATCACAATTAAAGTGGACTGGCTATCATAGGCTATGGCCCCCAGACCATTACACCAGCTGAGCGGGCAGTGTGACGTAGAACAGTGTGGGGGGAATTGTACCACTCACCAGGGCGCCTCCACACCTGTACACGATTATCATCTGTCCCCAAAACAAACCGGGATTCATCACTAAACACAACCTTTTGCCAATCTGTGATATTCCACATTGATCTGGCTTGGCACCACTGTAGACGCAGTTGCTGATGTTCCGGTGTTACAGGGAGTGCACAGAAAGGGCGCTTGGATTTAAGATTTGCTTCTGCAAGGTGTCTGGAAATTGTGGAACAATTGCTACGCCTACGTCTGCTCGTATCGTTGAAGGAGTCACTGTGGGGTCCACAAGTGCTTGCTGCACGATCCTTTGATCCTCTCTCCTCGTGGTCTTCCTGGTCGCTCCAGACCTGGTTTTCCGCACATGGGTACCTTCTCATGTCCACTGCTCCCAACAATTTCTAACGGCACACTGCGAACGATCCACCTGGTCAGCAACACGGCACGTCGACCAGCCTGCAGTTTTCATCCCGATGATCAGGCCTCTCTCAAACTCGCTTAACTGTGAGAAATGTCTTCTAGTACGTTTACCTGGCATGTTTCGCTTACCAAAGTCTTCCTACAATCGGCGGGTAATCGTCTTGTTTATGAATCTTCGAATTTGCACTGGCTTATACAGCACCCTCTTCCTGATTGTAGCGCCACCTTGGCGTGTATGAGCATGCGTATTGGCACAAAACTTGGATCATTTGCATATCACATTACGCTGTACTTATTTGCAAAGTTTCGCGATTGTACTTAACTTCCTTCTCGGGTCGCTATTTTCAATGTTCCTGAGTGTATTTAGACTAAATCAAATTTAATGAGCAGTATTTCCTTTTTTACATATCTATATGTGCAGTGACTAAGAGTGGTATATATATTTACTAATTTTGAATTATCATTATTAGTTTGTGAATGTAGTAATCTTGATTGGAGTGATGCGAACAAGTTTGGTATAAGGAAACATCTTCTTAAGTAGCATTCATTATTTATTTATGATCATACACACATATAAAAAAAAGTTAGACAACATTTAATGTAGCAACATGGCAAAACAAGCAGTGGCAGTGAATTTTCCATGAAATGAAGGTTTATGTACAAAATGCCAACATGAAGTTCTAAAAACCATAAGCTTCTGTGAAAAGCCCATCTTATTGGCTGACAATTATCATGCAAGATGCAATACATAACCACTAATCAAAGTATGCTGAGTGCATAATTTTTAAGTGTTAAAAGTTATTATAAACTCCCATTAGGCAGGTAACTAACAGTTGATTAATTTACATGAAGTCCTGGAGGACTCAGGACCACTACAAATTAAAATGTCCTCAAGAGAAAATTAACCTGAATTATTACATGTATATATTAGTTCCTTTTATTTAAAGTTTCATGGAAAAAACCAAACCTTGAGCTCACAATCCATTCACCACAATGCATTATTAATCTATAAACCAAGTTAATGAAATTTGAAGAATTAAAAAAAGACACTACACATGTATCCCCACACACATACATGCACAAAATCCTCCTTTAGAAATTTCAATGTTTTTTATAAAAGTGAAAATGTACACTATAAATCATGAATATTGTAGTAAAAAATTATTGAAAAATATTAATGTTTAAAAAAATATAATGAAAATTTGAAGGGTTTTTTCCAATTCTAATCTATAAACATTTATGAAAAGTTATAATTTTTTTAAAAAATCTGATTACTTAAATAAATATCAATGTTTGTTTGAACAAAGTAATCCAATTAATAATTTTCATTAATAAAAATAATATTTACAACAATAATAAATATTAATCAAATCAATCAATACAATATATATAAAAAGAACAATGTAAATATACCTGTACACTCCATAAACAAATGCTTTAGAGAATGCCTTTTCTATAAGCGAACAGTGCTCCTTTAACACAATTGCATCAATAGTTTTTTTAACCTCATCCTCTTCCTTTACTTCATTAGTGTGTTTTAAAGTCTCAGTAAGATGACAGTCACAATCAAAAACATGATTCTCAAATCTGTCAATAATTGTATTACAATTATGCGTTTGAACTAATCTATTGATTATTGATGATGAAATGCAATTGTAAACATATATGGGGAGAATAAGAGCATTCATATTAGAAGTATCTGCTACATTTTCTTTTTCATAACAAATATTTTCATTGCCAACTGTTGATGACTCTGATGTATCTGAATTTTCTTCTTTGTCTTCAATATGTGGAGCATTTGCCTTATCTTGGTTAGTTTTTTCCGAAACATTTGGATCAGGAGGAAAATACAATTTTTTAAGATCTTCATAAGTAGCAGGTAATATGGTTAAGATAACATGTGAAGAAGCACAGCTTTTAACAAAGCATCTCCATTTAGGAATACAATCTTTTATATGATCTGGTAAGGTTTCTTGACTAAAATCTTCTGACTTAGGTGGAGTACTCAATTTAGAACAAAGCTCACATTTAGAAAGATTAATAGATGAACTCTGCCAGATAAACAAACCAGAAGCAGTGAATTTTGGATGAGGAAAAGGGACAGATGGATTTGATGTAACAATGTGGCATCTATGAAAAATTTGAAACAGGAAAACTGCACAATCTGTTGAAGTCAAACTAATTTCTTGATCATGAAAATGCTCAATATTTTCCATAAGCAAATCAAAAAATATGGCATTTCCACTAATTTCACCTTCATTTTCATTATGATGAACTAAAATTAGAAAATCAGAGAAAAAGTTAAGATAATAAACGAAACAAAAAAAGAAAAGAGTACACTTAGTTTTTTTTCTAACATTTTGACACATTTAATATAATTAAATAAAAGAAGATTATTAGTACATTTTTTTATGATACAGGAAGCAAATATTCTTAAATCATTAAAACAGCAAAATATTTATAAAAGTTTTTAAAAACGCATGTATTCACAAAATAATGTATCATGATTTATTTTTATAAAACAATTATTTATGAGTTTTAATATTTTTATAAGCTATGTTTTAAAGACAATTACATATAACTAAAATGGAAATTTTAAGCTAATATGTGGATAAAGAAAAGAAATCTAAAATTGCTACAATAACATTTCAACACAATTTATGGAAATATAAAATAAAATAAAATAAAAATAGGTTACATGATAAGAAAATGCATATAAATATTTCAAATCATAAAGTCATTGTTAGTTTTTGTATATTAATTAGGGACATGATATTCTGCAATGGGTCTGGAGGTTCAAACTCCTCCCACAGATCTACAGATTTTTAATTTTTAACATAAAAATTTTTCTTGGTGCTTTCATCTATGTGCTTTTTTTAATGCAACACCTCTCAAGAAAGTCTATGTATGCCATTGATTCTAATTATTACCTATAAATTTAGAATTAAAGAAATGCACCATTTAAAATTATCTATAAAGCTTTCTAAAATCCAGTTGTAAAAGTCATCACATAAGAAAATGATATACATTAATAATTGAATTTTAATTATAATTGATTTAATTAGATTGATACATGATAGGATGGTCAAATTTTCCAATTTATAGAAATTTGAAGTGGCAATTGAATGATTTTTAATTCAAATAATTTTAAAATTATACTTCTATGATAAAATGTATGGTAATCAAATAAAACAATTATCAATTTTAACAATTAAAGAATAACTTTTTTTAAAAAATGCAGCAGAAGATGAGCATATAAATAGTATGGTTTACATTTTAGCAAATAAAGCTCAAATTAGTCTTAGATTCAAAACTTACTTTCATGCAGAGTTGAAAACATCATTTCAGTTTGTGGACATTTAGGCAATAAACTCATCAAGCTGAAAGCATAAGGAATTATAATGGCATTTGTTTGATCAATCTGTTCATTTTTTGGATTAACTGAAATGTTAGGCAAAGGTGTGGCAGGTACAGCATAATGAGATTGACCATTGCTCTCTGCATAAGACTGGATAGGAATGGCTTGACTAGTTGGACTTTTCTGACAAACACAGCACAGGTGCTCAAAAGTAGTTAACACTCTCACAACTTCTAAGTCTTTTTGATGAAGCTGTGAATGTGAAATTAGACATAATTCAAAATTAACAATAAAGATTTTATTATGAGAACTATTCTATAAATAATACACACATGTACAAGATATAAAAGCTTTTTCAACTGCACTAAATTTTTAAAGAATACTAGAACTTTAGAAAAATATAATCAGTTTTAAGTTATCTGATACCTGACAATATCTCTGTTCAATTTTTGCTATTTATCAATTTAATGCAACAGATTTATGAAAGCTGAGAAATATATATATATATATATTTAAATATATAAAAACAATCACAATTATCAATTTAAAAATTGATAATTGTGATCAATTAAAACTCTTTTTGATTTTAGATAATTTTTGATTTGAACTTTCGGATCTCAAATATTTTTTGATTTGAACTTTCGGATCAGGAATTTATTTTTTCTACCTTTACAACTATTTTAAAGATGGGTGCATCATCTTGGAAGTTTGAGGGTTCACTTATATTATGTACTAAATTGTTTTTAAATTTTAATATTGCAATATCTTTCGGAATGTGATGGCGAATAGTTTTATTTTTCAAGTATAATGATTTAGTTTTAACTTTTTAATTTAAAGTATAATGGTTTAATTTTAACTTTTTAATTTTTTTAAATTTTTTTTTTCTGAAATTTGAAAATTTTCCAATTAAATTACCAAGTTGCAATAGGGGGAAGGTTGGCGCCATCAAACTAGTTTAACCCCACTTATCGGTCCTAAGTCCGAGATTGCACTTGGATATTTTATAAATTTTTATTTTATTTTATAATTTTTTAATTTTGTTTGAAAATGATGGAACATTATCTTTTATATTCGCCATTGATATTCTGAAGTGTTTTGGTATTTTGGGATTCATATATTTCAATTTTTAAATTGATAATTGTGATTGTTTTTATATATTTAAATATATATATATATATAATAAGATAACTTCAATTTAAAAATTGTAGAAGATATTTCCAAAAATTTGCTTAAATGATTATATAGTGAATAAATCATTCCAAATGAAAACATGGTTAAAAATATCCATATTTTAATAAAATTCAATTCAAATAACAATTATGTTTTAATGCTTATCAATAAACAAATATAATCCACTTCTTTAACTAACGCATGAATTTGCTTAAAGATTTTCAAACATTTCTATTCAGCTAGCAAAATAAAGAGTACAATATCACAAATTAAGCTCCAGAGAAACAAAAAATCCTATACTAATATTCATATATCGTATTTATTTGAATTTAAGCCTACATCGATTTCACTCAGAAACAAAACAAAATTCTCTGTCTCATGACGTTACCTCAAAATACTTGTGCTGGTGACAACAGTTCTCTTTTAATTGTGGTGAAGCACTCAACAAACATGAATTCAAAATATATTAGTTATAAAGTTCAGATAAGTATTGCTTAAGATGACAAAAAAAATAATAATAACAATAATTTTATATCAAACTTACAGCCAATGGAATCTCTTCATATTTCAATCCATTTAAGTACTCAAGTTCTGAAGGCATAACTGTAACACCATATTGAGGTTCAATCCAGCATTCTGTTATGAGTTGTAGCTCCCCATCAGCTTCAGTCAGTTCAGTATCATCCTCTTCAGATATACTATAAAAATACCATAGTAAAATTAATGATAAAACTGAAAATTTCTAGAAAAACAAGAAATTTGTGCATTTAATTTATAGGAAAAATATATATTCTTGCAAAATACTTGCATTGTACAAAAAATTATGTACTTTCAAGTATAAATACAAATAAAATGAGAAGAAAAACACAGAGAAAACCAAAAATTAAGTACAGTAGACACTAATATAAAGATATGAAATTCTTTATTAATCATTATTCAAAAAAAGATAATGCATCATTTTGAATAACAAGATTTATGCATAAAAAAATCCTATCCATAAAACCATTTATGCATATATTATATGCAATACAAAATTACAGAATTTTATATGTCCTCTATATACCAGATAGGCAGCAAAGGACCAGGCAGGGCCACCAGTAGTTTTTTACTAATTAATAATATGAGATATGATGACAATCTCGTTTTGTCTTAATTTATCTTTGGAATATTACTTTCAAATGAAATAAAAAACTTTTTTTTATCTCATCTTTATTTAACTTATCTATCACAGTGGAGTGGAATGTATAGCTGACTAAGCATTTAAGCAAAAATGATGTTGTTTGAATTACAAACTTCCCAAGTTTTGAATTTGTACAAAAAATAACATCTACAGATAAGCAACAAACATGTAGAATTAATTTTTACTTTAAATACTTTTAGTGAAAATAATGAGAATAATGATATGGTGGTAAAACAAAAACAGGAAAGTTACACAAACCTATCTTTCACAGTAGTATTTGTATGAGGAGGGAATATTATATATTGAACAACACAGCAATTTCTCTCTTTTTCAACAATAGAACCAGAACTAGACAGTTTTTCTTTAGGTACCTAATAATAAAGTTACATTTAAAAAATAGCATAATTTGAATATTCAAATACAATTAATTCAAGAATAGATGAACACATACTTCAACAGGGATTTCTTGCACCATGTACACAATTCCAAAAGTTGAATAGGAAAAATGAAAACCCTCTTGAAGACGAATTCTATGAAAATAATAATTACAGTGTTTTAAATTCAAATGTAAACTTTAAAATATTTACAATAAACAAAAACTGATATCAGATTTAAAAAACTTAGATTGATACTTGGATATTATACTGTTAACAAATTTCTTCAAATCAAAAGACATTGCCAAATGCTACATTATGCAACCAATCATTAGTGGGGTGCATTCCAAATGCACATGTTTCAGATGATAATAATAATGATCACAGTATTTGACACTACCTTTTAATTATGCAAAATTGGGCAATAATATAATATATATATAAATACCAATATTTTATTTAAAAGATATGGAATAAAATTTTGATCATCATAAAGAGCATTCAGACTCTTAGGAATTTTTTTCTAATAATAATTTGTAAATCAATGAAATATACTGCAGACAAATAAATTTTACAAAAAAAAAAAAAAAAAAAAAAAAAAAAAAAAAATCCTATGCTTCATAAATATTAGAATAAATAAAAATTTTGAGAGAATTTTATAAGCTATTACTGCTTTAGTACTGATAGATAATGTCTAAATTCAATCTTAAAAAAAAGGCTTAAATATATAACAAATAAGGTACTGATACAATGCACACATGTTGGTTTAAAGTTACACTGTTGTAATGAAGTTAACAAGAATAATTTACACAAAAAAACTTAATAGTCACTGAAACATGTTAGCAAAAAATAAAAATTTTAAGAAAATTAACAGAAGAGGCTGTTTCTATCATACCTTTTCTCTTTTTATTTGACAACAACATTTAATTAGCCAGGAGACAAACAAAATTAATTCTTTCTTACAAACCTTCATTCAAACTTGGTCTTACATATGCAAATAATAAAAATATGATCAAAACTGTTCAAAAAGTAAAATAGTTACTGATTTACTCTTATATTTTTTTTTCTATTAATGACAAAGTAAATATTTTAGACATTTTTGGAAACTTCTATAAATCAAGAAGAGCTATGCCTTAACCATTAATGTTAATAACATAGTTCTTAATATTTCCTTTATAAAATTTCATTTCCTTCTTTTTTGTGGAAAAAGGTTTTGGAAAACTTATATTGTAAAATTAAAATAATTTTAAATTTCATATATAATCACATTCTTCTGAATTATTTCAAAATAGTACAAACTAGATTAAAATTTTAAAATAAAACCATTCAAAACACATATTTCTGCTCACTTTGTTAAAGTATATAGTATCTTAGAAGCAGATTTTAGATCTAATGATGTACAAGATTCATATTGCAATGTCCAAATCCATCTCTGTTGCAGCAAATATTTGCTTAATGTGGCTAGAGCATCAGCAAAAAAATAGGAATCTGAATGCTTTTGATGAATAGAAATGTTCCTGGTATTCACTTGACTATCAGCCATTGATATAAGATAATTTGTAGGAAGTTTCTCATACCTGTAATGAATATAAATATTAGGTATAAAACTTTATTTCAGAAATAAATGACACATGAAATACTTTAATTGATTCAATTTTGTTTCCCTATTTCCTTATTAGGTAGACAAGATATAAATTAAGAATAAATATTTGTACAGCATTAATGGACAGGACAAAATAATGTTTAAGTATTTAATAGGTAGTTCAAAAAATGCTGGCATGGCGTTTTATGTAAGTTACACTGCCTGAATTCTATATCAAAGAATATTTCAAAAAAGAACAGTAGATTTTTAAAAGAGGCTGATATAAGAGAGTGATTTTTGTTTCAATTATATATATACTGACTGTAACTAGTCAATAATGCAAAACATTTTGTAATGCATAAGTTATAAAAAATATATTTTCAAGAATTTTTTAAACTTAAATCAGGCAAAAGATTTATCCTAAAATTAATCATGAAACAATCAATTATTTCAAAGCTTAAAATAATTTAGACAAAAGCATCAGCAATCCTGTGATATCATAATTTTTATTTCTCTTTTAATGTAATTCAGTAATTTTTGTTCTCTTATGGCTTTGCAATTTCCTGTTAAAACAACTACTAGTTTCTTCCTTTTCTTTTTATATGTATGTGAAATCCTTATTTAATATCACATTTTTAGTAAAGGCATTTGTTTCACAGAAAATATGAGGTATCACATATGTATTTTGTCTTGTGAAGAAGTGAGCATCATTTGTACAAATTTATATGAATTTGCTATTAAATAAATAATTGTTAATTTAATTAATGCCTTGAAATTTGCCATAACACCACACTGTTATCTAATGCATAATAGTAGTATACAAAAACAGACTTTAAAAAAAAAATAGCTCTTTCATATATATAAATATGCACATTTTTAAGGTAAGTTCAAATATTCAAGACACAGAAGCAGAAATTCATAATTCTGGAACACGATACTAAATTTACTTAATTCAATCATGCAAATTTACCTTAAATAATAGAATTTTTTTTCTGGATTTTATAAAAAAATTCAACAGCATAGTAAAATAATACCTTATCAGAATTTTTTCGACAGGCTTCTTTAATATAAAACAACAGCAGGATTCTGACGGAAAAGACTGACATGACCGAGGATAATCTTTTACAGATGAAGGTTTTGAAAGTTTCAAACCCAAAATCTTTTCACGCAAGTTATTCACAATCTAAATAGTTTAGACAAGAAGCAAAATATAGAAAACCAGTACAAAAAGGATTATTTTTCAAATTCCAGATAATAAGCAAAGTCATACTATAATCAAATTCATCATAGATATAATATATGTATCATAAATTTCAATAAGTCAAACACAAAGAAATAAAAGCATATAAATTTGAGAATTAAAATTTCAAATATAATTACTCTTGCGACTCTCATTACAGAAAGTTATTATAATGAAAAAATTATAAGAAACTAATGGAACTAATATTTAGTTATTAATTAATTTAACATTTAAAGAAAAGACACAAAACATTTATATAATGAAAAATAAAATAAATTTTTTAAAAAAAATATTAAATTTTTAAGAAAATACTATAAGAGAGTAGAAGTTAGCGTTTTATAACAACACTTTGTTATAACCAAGTTGTTTTAAAATAATAATAAAAATCACTGAAAAAATTTGTAGATTCCTGGTGATTTATATATAATTCCTGGATATATCTAAAAGATAAATATTCTAAACCTAAAAGTAACTAATTTATTAAGATGTTAAAAGGAAAATTAGCACCAATAAATACTAGTACAGACATATACATTTTATATGAACACACGGTTGAGTTATAAAATTGACACATATCAACATTCCATTAATAATCAACAAAAACCTTGGCTGTATTCCCTTTTCCTAAATTCATAGCATTAATTTTGTTTCAAACTTATTGAATTAGTACAATTAGTAAAAAAAGCACAACCTTTTAAAAGTGAAAAAACAAACTCAAGTTAATAAGTTTTTCTGCAGGAAAAAAATAATATTTTAAATTGATGCAAAAGTAAAATGCTCCATGTGATAAGAAATCACATAATTTATACAAATATTATAAGAAAACTTAAAAAAAATTAGAGATGATACAATAACTTAACATTACATATTTTAATAATTTTTAACTATTCTTAAAACAATTGAATTTAAGTTACTTTGATTAAAGTAAAATAATATAAATTTTACTTCTTTGATTCAAAGGTTTTAATTATTGAACCACTGTATAGATACCTGAATTCATATAAAATAAAAATGATTTTCTTAAAAAATTTTAAATTCTAAGAAGGTTTTATAGGATACCAAAAAATGTGGAATTAAACATTTTGATTATTAAATTATAAAATGCAAGCCATAAAAAATTTAATATTACTTTATATCTTTGGCGTCCTGGTAAACCACCCAAAAATGCAAGCCTTATTACAACACATGGTGGTTTACTTGTTACACGAATTACATAGAATGATACTGGAGGCTTATCTGGATCACTGTAAAAAAAAAAAGTCCCAATTTATATTTTTTCAGTACAAATGTATTGCTTTATCACACAATATATATTCCATTTCTTAAAATATATATATTTCTTGAAAAATATGTAACTCATGGATGCATATATATTCAACTTATAACCCCCCCTTCTGTTTTTTAAAATACTTGTTAAACTAAAAACAAAAAAAGAGACTCAACCAATCAATAAGTACCTTTTCTTTGTTTGCTTTGGTAAACTATTTGTCATAATGACACTTGCAATAAAGATTCAATCTGAAGTTAACTAGTTTTTTATATCAAAAATGTGAGGCAGGGTAACAAGCTGGTTGCAAAAGTATTTGAATCACATTTCTGCTTAAAACCATACAGAAATATAGAGGTATGTACTGCTATTTCGAACTTTTTAAAGAGAAATTAAATCATATAAAATATAATGATTAATGAGAAAATTATTATATATATTTTTAAAAACTTACTCAAATAACAGATTAATGTATGAGTGATTTTCAACAAGAACAAATGAGCTCTCTTCACTAAGTAATGAATTTAGTGCAGTAACTGCCAAACGACATTGTACGTGAGCATATCTTCCACTTGAATTAGGAAGATGGAGATTTTTCTGCAGAGGAGTGTCATGTTGCAATATAACACCAATTCTATGAGCATGCATCCATTTTTGCCTAAAACCACAAGAGATTAAGATATTAATATAAAAGTTTCAAACATATCTTTCAAATATCCTTATAATTTTAAGACTTAGAACATAAATTAAAAATACATAAATATGTTTAAAAAAAATACATTATGGTGATGCTGATAGAATTATTAATATTAAACTTTAAGAAATAAATATGACTGAAAAATATATATCATTAGGTACCCTCTCCATAAATTTATAAATAAGTCATTTTTAAGAGCTTATATTTTGAAAAAAGATATTCTTCCAGCTACTATTATCTATATCTAGTGTCATTTAGATAATTTAAAGAAAAGTTACCTAACTTGCCTCTCACATGTAATTTTTGGCTTGCTTATTTTAATGCCATTTGTTATGTATTATTTTAGACAGTAGTTTTATTTTTTGAGAAAAGCAATCAGACTTTAAAAATTTGCATCTCCAGATGATATGTACATAATATTTCAATTTTTATCCTACACAAGAATAAGCTTCTTGGTCATCAGATCTGCTAAAAATAATTTCCTCAATTACTATACCTTTATTTAACAGAAGATATTTTAAATGTGCTGAAATTAAGTTAATGATATTTTTAATAAATAAGATATACAACTTTTCCCATTGGCAAACTCACTCTCACATTTATAATATATATAACAAACTTTACATAGCACTATAAACAAGACAAATAGACTGAATTGCTTTGGCTTTAAATTATTCACACAAATGAATGTAATATATTGAAATCTAAAAGTAAGTTATTGCAATATACTGTTTCATCACTAAGATATATTTACTTGACACCTTCTGCCTCCAATTTCCTTCTTTTAAATTGAATGGGAGAAAGGGCAAAAAAATTACATATATATTTAAAAAAATTACAATACAATGTTGATTTTTTACATGTAATTAATTATGCATATATTTGTAATAAATACAGAATAATAATCAATGTGTTTTAGTTTTAAAAAAAAATTTGAAATTTAAGCCTCGAGGAAGTTCTTTTAATCCATTTAACCAAATATATAATAAAGACCGTTTTTAAATGGTTAAAAAAACCATAAAATAAAGCCACATTTTTAATTTATGCATATGAGTTCTTCCAATTTTTACTCTGTATACATATGTATCTATATAAAAAAAGATATGGGTTTTAACAAATATATTCTTCTAAAATATTAAAGCCCACATTTTTTTCACTGATGACTTTTGACTTTTTTTCAATGAATATAATATAATATCTTGAAATATTTTAACAATGACTTTGAAAATGAGGTCCACTACATAAGAAAATGTATTACTACTTATTAAATTTAACTTAAATATATTGGCTTCATGGTAAAAATAACTCATGTTTCTATAAAAAGCTTTTTAAATTGAACAAAAACAGAGCTATTACAAACTGCAAATATTCTCACAAACAAATGTTTAATACCCTCAAGTCCATAAATTAAGGATAATTCAGAATCACACAAAAATTGAACTCTAAAATAAAAATTTCTCCTGTAGAATTATCACACACATCTTGAAGAAGAATATGCAAATTACAGGAAACCACCAGATGGCGCGGATAGTACATCACAATGATGAGTGTCAGAGAGGGGTATATAAGGAATGGAGGCAAAGAAGTAAAATTGTTCTCAAGCACTTTAAAAACCTATCAGTGCAATAACCGCATAGTTATGGCACAAAGAAAGCATTTGGATGATTTTTTACGTGGTAGAATCAATGGGCGACTGGAATGTGGAAGTACCCAGCTGGAAGTATCTGAGGAACTTGGAATCACCCAGAGTGTCATCTCCGGGCTTTGACAACGATTCCAAGATGATGGTAATGTGAGTAGATGTTACAGCACCGGTCCCCCCCCGAGTTACAACACCGAATGAGGACCGGTATATTTTGCAGTTACTGCCAAAAGAAACAGAGGGAGCACAACATCAGACCTGTCTCGTCAGCTCTCTTCAGCTACCGGTACGACAGTTTCAAGGCAGACCATGCACAGACGCTTAGGACACATTGGTCTATATGCTCGTAAGCCTGTCAGATGTGTTCCACTTACCGCAACTCACTGTCGCCTGCGATTAACCTGGAGTAGAGAGCATGCATTGTGGACACCACAACAGTGGTCTTGTGTGATGTTTTCCGATGAGTCCAGGTTTAGTTTGCTGTCTGATTCTTGCCGGACTTTAATATGGAGAGCGTCAGGTACTTGTTACCACCAAGAGAACACTATTGAATGACACCGTTACGGTGGTGCAGGATGGTTCGTTTGGGGAGGAATTATTCTTGGTTCCAGAACTGACCTGCATGTTCAGAGAGATGACAGGCCACATCTATCAAGATGTCATTCTGGAACAACATGTACATTTGATTCGGTGCGCCTTGGGTGATGAATTTCTGTTTATGGACGACAATGCCCGTCCTCACTGTGCAAACATTGTAGATGAATGCCTTCAATTGGAGGATATCTCCCGTATGGATTGGCCAGCATGCTCACCAGACTTGAATCCAATAGAGCATGTGTGAGATATGCTTGGCCGATGAATTGCAGCCCGTCAACCCCCTCCCACCTGTCTACAGGAACTTCGGATGGCATTGCTTGATGAGTGATGTAATATTCCCCAAGATCAGATTGATAATTTGATACTCAGCATGCCTAGGCATTATAAGGCCTGTATTGCATCGTCCGGGAGACATACTCCGTATTAACCATCATACTAACCATGTTATACTATTTTTTTAAATAGGCTCTTTTTTTAAATTTGCTCCAGGGAGTAAAAATCGCAATTTTTATTAATTATGTCAAACATATAGCATCTTTTTTGCTCTTTACCTTTTGTTTAATAAACAGACTTTACATATAAGTCAAATTTGTTTTGCTTCTGACTCTTTCTTAGCCTGAACTTCATTATCCTTAATTTATGGACATGAGTGTAGTATTTTGCACAATCATCCAAGTATTCAAGCTCTTGAAGTTTCTTCATTTATAATGTATGGTTATTATAAATGAAGAAATAAAAATCACATAAATAAATATCTCTTACCATACATTAATATCCAACATACACAGTGGCTTCCAAAATGATGTAAATTGAATATTGGCTACATTTCTGTGGGGAAAAAATTGAATTGAATATTTTGATGGAAATAAATAAATTTAACTTTTAATGTTTCATTTTTTAAAAATTTTAAACAACTTATAACTCTATATGGCTAATGAAAAGATATATTTTACACGTTAAAAGAATTTTATGTAACTATATTTTTTTGTATAATACATTTACTGTATGATTATTATTTTTTCCTAAAATTTAAATACAGGAAACCAAAGAATCAAATTAAATTAATAATAATAAAATATGCTTTAAATTCTTACGTGGATTGAAGAATCGGCACTGAAGAATTAGTTGAATAATAAAATAATGGAACTCCATTCTTTATACTCTCAGGAATAGTGTAGTAGAGAGGATTTAAAGCAAAGGAATGAAGTTGAGTCAAAATCTGATCAGTATTTGATAAACTAAAAAGAAAATTGAAGGTTAAGTAAAAATAAAAGAACATTGACAAATAAAACTTTTTACAAATAAAACAAGGCAATATAATTACATTTATGCTTCCTTGAGATCTTACTTTTTAATATAACTCCAAAATTGTGTAATAACTGTTTTACGATACACACTTCGTATTGGCTTTTTATCAGAGCAAGTCACATCATGCAGGAACTCATAACAGCCATCAACAATTATTTCAAAATAGCAACTTATATCAGAATAGCTACTTTTCCTGTAATATAATTTGAAGTTAGAAAATGCATAATCTTAATACACATAAATAACAATATGTACAGTGATAATGAAAAGAAAATTGTACATGTTATTTATGACTGAAATTAATACAATATTTCAAACAAAAATAAATATATTTTATTTTATAAATGTGAAGTGGACGGCACTACATGCTACTGCAAGCCCCCCTTAGCATCCCCCTTCCAGGTGGCTGCGACGGGAGAGGCAGCGAGAGAAGAGATATTAGAATGCGGAGAAGAGGTGGAGAACGCAAGAGAGGCAGACGCACATCGGCATAGCAGTAATAACTCTTAAAAACATAATAAAAGCCAATTAGGCAAGAACGCACGCTTAAATGTTTCACTTAATTCGTTAATTGTAATTCTTTTTATTTATTCTTGTTTTAAAAATAAACAGATTATTCTGTCAAAACAGAATAACAAATTCATAGAACTACAAATTCATCCCAGTAATAACATATATAACATAAATATATATTATTTATTTTTTATAAAAAATAACAATTGTAAAGATTTTTATAAAAACAAATCACTTTATGTTAGCAACCTAAAAATGTTTTTAACAAAATGTTAAAGAATAGAATGATTTAGATTTTGAATAACAAAGATATTGTTACTGATGTCACCTGATCAGCAAAGGCCAGATTGAGGCCCACGAAATTCATCATGGCAAAGGGCTAAATGACACCTGTCATTAGCCATAGCTTTGAGCACCATACAGGTGAAAGTACGATTTATCTCGTTTCCACCCCAATTTTGAGGAAGGACACCTGGGAGTGGTCAGGGGGCTCGAAGGCTGTTTAGAGTCCCCCTTGTCACAAAGGCACTATACATTTACAAACATCCATGTTTTCTTTGGGTTTCGAACCCAAATACACAGCAGTCAGCATCGCTAACCACTATACAGGATGGGCAACTCAAAGCATTATGATCGCAGAAGGGAGAGGAATGTTGAGGTAAAGGATCAGGTATTGGTGCAAACACACCTTATGAGCTCGGCAAGCAAAAAATTGGTCTGAAAATTTCAGCCTAAATTTGATCTTTATTCCAACTCCTAAACACCAATGAACGGGACAGCCCATTCCTTAATAAAGTTCCTTTCGTAATGGTAAGAAAGGTAAGTGGGCAGAATGTTATACTTAAATTAATAAATTATCATGCAATTAAATTTCCTTCTTGCAGTCTGTTACGTTTCAAAATGAAACTAAAGCTTCAAATATCTAACTCATTTTAATGCTTTACAAAGAAGATACAATGCTTGCAGTTATAATCCAAATTTTTTTTAAAAAATAAACACACACAATTTGAATAATTATTCATTATTAGTAACTAGAACAATATATATTAAAGGTGAAATCTTAACAAGGATTGAATTAAATAATTACCTGTAATCCTGATTAAGAGTAAATCTTAAAACCAGGCATGTAAGACTTCATTAACAGACATGTAACACTTCACATTAAACTTCATTATTCTAACATTATCCTAAGATAAAAGCTTAAAAATATATGTATCTATATATATTGTGCAAGTATTGTTCAGAAAACATCAGCCTAATTGTTAAACATGGTGCAGAGAAACCAAAACAAAGAAAATTTCACAACTATACATGTCCAGGAATATATATTTAAGTGGTAGAGGACACTGTTGAGGTCAGTTGATAACATCTTGTACAGCCATTTTCCACTTGAATTTTTATCATTACACGAATTCAAAGCTCACAAAACAATCATTTAATGTATAGAGCAGAGAAGATAAAACAAAAATTTTAGAATGTCTGAATCTGAATATTTGCCAAATATGTAATGGTATCTTTGAAAATGTAAGGAAATTAATCACTTTAAATGTGATGTTTATATTAGTTACTCTTTAGAGCATTTATTGTAAAAGGACTTATTTAACTTTTAATATTTTTTTATAGATGCCCCCCTTCAGTCTTTATTTTCAACTTTCATTCTCAATTAATCAATATATACTTAAATTCGGCATTTATAGGCACATATTCTACAACAAAAGAAGTTGATTTTGCCTTCTTCAACCATCTTTTGAAAGTTAACATGTTATTTTAAACAATTTTGTACACTTTATATAAAACTTTTAATGTATCAATGCTTATTTGAATCATTCTAATTTTGAAAAATATCAGAACTTTATTTACCATTGTCTCCCAGGATTAGGACCTGATGTAATTAAGTATTCTATATTTGTACTCAACATCCAAGGCAAAACTAATCGTATTTCTGTTGTACTCTTTGCTATAAAAATACCATAAAAAATTAGTTTTAATATGCTTACTGGATATATAAATTTCATTTTTAAAAATACTAAGTTATTTAATTTTTATAAAGTATAGAAGATTCAAAAATACATAAGAAAGACAAAAAAAATTGTGAAATAATAATTTATTGATAGTATGAATGTAATTTAGAAATGAAAAACATAAAAAACACATTTAATAAATTTATAAAATTTTAAGAATTTAAATATTACAAACAGTTTAATGTTACCTTCATCAATCAATACACTTTTGACAGAATACCCTTCTCGTAAACGACATGATAAAAGATTTTCTAAACTGACTTTCCAGGTTCCTTCTGTATGTTTTTTCTTTACTCGTGACTGATGAGCTACAGTATAAAAATGGGGATTGCTGGGGAAAAAAGATAAATTCAATTGAAATGATAAGTTTTGTTTTGTATGAGTATGTATGTATGTTTTGTATGATGTATAAAGGAAACAATTACCATTCATACAAAATCAATTACACCTTAATAAATTATGTGTCAATAAAACATTATATTTTAATAAATATTTATCAATTTATCAATAATATTCAAAGAGTAAAAATATGCATATGATTAAACATGTTGATAATGTATTACATTAAAATATATAGTGAAAAATACAAATTAACAAAATAATATGATAATTTTCCAAGCATGTAATAATAATAATTAATTTTTAAAAGAATTATTGGAACTGCTGATTTAAAAGATACTGATAAAAAAAAACTCACTCTACATGCCAATAGTTTTCTCTATCAGATGATGGCTCATATGCTTCTAAAAAGCCTGAAGTACTCGTTTTTTGAAAACTCCATAGTAACAGTGATTTGTGAAATGGAGTAATTAAATTACAATTTGATTCACTTGTAACCTGGATAAAAATTTTATTGTTATAGCAAATTGCATTTAAAAATGTGAATAAATATATATTTTAACTTTGTGAAAAGTATCTCTTAAATTCAATACACTTATAAAAATGCTATGATGCATCTTAAAGAAATTATGTCAGTTGCATGATACAATTGAGAAAAGGAATTAATTTAATATACATAAATATAATTAAACCACTATTGCATGCAAGTCTAAAAAAAATAAATGTACTATTAGTTTTCTTACATTAAACAGTCACCTTCCCCCGCCCCCTTAATTTTTTATTCCTTTTGTAGCTTAGTTGTCAAATATATCTAGATTACACAGTAAAATCAATAATTTTTCCCTCTTACTTAAAGAAATTAAAACATATTAAACATCAATGTAAAACTATTAGCTTAAAGTAATAAGTTGTTTAAAAAGTAATTTTTTCCACTTTTTCTTTACCATCTGAAATTTTTTGCAGAAACCAGAACAAATAATAAATAAAAGGTGCCAGAACTGGAGAATTGGGTGGGTGTGGCAGTATATCCCATTCAAGCTGTAAAAGTTTTTGGCAAGTTACCAAGCTTGTATGAGGTCTCATATTATTTTGGTGGAACACTGCATCTTCTCTGTTGATCAAATTCTGGCCTTTTTTGTTTAAATGAACCATTCAGTTTGTCAAGCTGATGACAGTACACTTCAGAATTAATCGATTCTTTGAAATCCCACTAAATGAATTGCATCACTTTTTTTTTATGAATATTGGCTTTCAAAATGCTTTGAGCCAGTTCATCTTTTTTACTTCATGATCTTTTGCTTTTGACACTGTTATAGACAACCCACTTCTCATCCCCAGTGATGATGTGCTTGAAAAATGGATAATTTTTTTAAGGTTTGAGAAGCAAATCCCAGACATCAATGCAAAAACACAAATTTCTTTCCATGAGAAACCCATATTTTGAGCTTTGAGGTTAAACCTAGGCTTTTCAAGTGGTCATGAACCATTGAATTGGAGAAATTTAACCTCTCATTGATCTCAAGAGTTGTTATTTGCCGGTTTGTATTAATTAATGCTTTCATTGTGACTTTATTAGCTTTAACTGACCTTCCAGAACATGTGCATCTTCAATATCAAAATTGCTGGATCAGAATTTTGCAAACCAGTTTTGGAACTGGTGTACTGTTAAATCTTCTCATACACATCAACTAATTTTTTTTTCTTGCTTGAACAGCATTTTTACCTTTTCGATAGTAAAAAAGTAAAAAATGGCAAAAATGCTGCTTTCCACTCTCCATATTGGAAAGGGCACTAAGCAAAAACTACTGCATAGAATCAATAGTACTTTTTCTTCAAGTAAGCCTTGCTATCTCAGCTTTCAAAACATAAAAAGATCAGACAGCTTAAGTGTGAAGTTGGGTGTGAAAAAATACAATTAAGTCCTCTGACAGGAAAAAACAAAATTAATTTGCAAACAATTCAATAATAACAGTTATATAAATATAATAAATTATATTTAAAAAGGTAATTATTTATAAAAAAGCATTTTGCAATAGTGTAATATATTTACCATATGTTTACAAGATGAGAAATAGGCTCCACATGTTGCTGTAGCTATAAATTCCATTAGTTCTTTATAAGGTACTCTACCAAAACAGGAGAAAGAATGAAAAGAACTACCTAACTGAATAAAGGAACAAGCTATAGTGTTGTTGCGCAGTTGAGTTAGCAGAGCATCCAAGCTTTTGCAAGTAGGAAAATTCAATATGCCATCTGTTATAACAACAATACCTGGAGAAAAATACAGCTTTTAAAAGTATGATGGAAATATTTATAGGAGTATATAATGCATTTTAGGCGCAGAGGATGTAACAATTTTTATTTTAATTTCTTGTTATAGATTTATCTGGGTGAGTTTCTGTTGATTTATTTAAGCAAGTCATTTTTATAGCAAAAGTAGTTTATCAATGTATTTATAATTTAAATATAAGAAGTTTATTCAGCAAGATGATGTTCAGAACAAGAATAACCAAACTTAATATGTCAATATACATATAAAATCCAATCTGTTGCAAGTATTCAAAAAGTAATATATGCAAATAAACGTAAAAAATTGTCTATCATTAGTTCAGTAAGGTTAATAATGAAAATTGGGTGTACTCAACATTTTAGATATATACTATTCTTATGATTAATATGAGAGCTACTTTTCATAAAAGTTAAACATAACATAATTAATCAGTCTCATCTGGTTATTTAATTTATTTTTCTGTGTTTTAAAATTACTTATTGTAATTATAACTGCTATAAGATCAGATTACTACAGCTTATATTCTAGTAAGCATTTAACATCAATAATCATCAAATCAATAAACATCTTCTAATTTCCATATATTTGATGATGTATCCCATATTATGCTCTTAAAACTAGATTGGACCATTAGAAATCTATAGCACTTTTTATAAAAGCAATAGATATGTATGAAAATTAAGTGATTTCATAGAATAATTCATAAAATCAAAAAATACAATACAATGAAAATTGATTATAGCAAAGTTATAAATTCATTGATATTAAAATCCTAAATAATTCTTAAAATATTTTTAAAAAATTCCTTAATTATATTACACAATTAATCATAAAGAGAACTTCTTACCAGCACTACTATTTTCTGGTAATAACTGAAGAGCTAATATGCCATAACGAATAACTTTTAAAGTACTAATATCAGCTGATAAATCTAAAACCTTTTTTATCATTTTATTTCCTTCTATAGTACTATCAATCACTGACCCAGCAGCATCATGAGACATCTATGAAAAACAAATTACATATTATTTAAATAAAAATATATACAAATCAAAAATGAATCTACTTCTGTAAATTTTTAGATGATTTGATTAATAAATATTACAAATTTATAAAAGATGAAACAATTATATGATCATTAATTAAATTATGTGTTAAACAAATAGAAAAAGGAGAATTATATGACACATTATTTAATAAATTAAACAGTTCTTTTAAGTATGGCATCTAACATACACTAAGCAATCTAATACATTAAAACTACATCACACACACACAAACACACCTTATTCTCATCCTAGTATATTAAAACAAACTTCTAAATGCAATACAAATTGCAAATGCACCATGTAGAAACCAACAAAATGCAATTAATGTTATTTATACCCATTTTAACTTCTTCATATCATATTAATTTTACTTGAAATTATTTTTATGCCCTTTAACTAAAAAAGTTTTATAAAAAGAGGATTATAATTATTATTTAAATACAATATATATCTTAATCAATAATACAACTTTCCTTATTTGCAAAAATATAAATAAATTTCCTTATTAATTTACATTTCAGATAAGACTATGGTAGTGTCTTTACCTAAGGAATGATTTCCTTAGAATGAAAATATGTACGTTTGATTTCCATAAAAATATTTGAAAAATGCTTTGATTTAGTATTACTACATAAACAGATTACTACAAAAATATTATTTACATATAGAAACAAGCTTATTCTATTTCAATAACTTATTCTGTTACTATTAAGGTACAAAAAAATTAAAAGATCATACTTATGCATTATGATCAATAAGAACTGAACCAAAATCAGTCTGTATTTTGAATGAGTAATACATATAATTCATTTTCAGTAAATTCATCAAAATATACTAATCATTATGGAAAACATTTATAAATTTTAATTTATATATAAACAAATTCCTAAAATGTAAAAATGTTAAGCATTATTTATAATTTGTAATGTCAATTATCTGCATAAAAAATAATATTTTTTTAATAACTAGCAAACACAGTAATTGTCATTCAATGAGAAACAAATATAAGACTTATTAAAAACCTCATATGAAGAAGCATTTTCTTTTATTTTACTAATTTTTAGAAAAAAAAAACAGTTTTTATTTAAAAAACAACAATTCTCAAAAAAAGCATCGAAAATCTTCAATAAGTACAACAATATGAGCTTTGTCAGAAGGCTACAAATGAATGCTTAAATATTTTAATATTACATGTATGCATGTTCATTTTCTTACCATAAACTGTATTTGTTCATCGTGAACAGTAGAAGAAGCTGTTTTAACTAGCTTACACATGTACTCCAGTTTACTCTGAAGATATTCCAGTAAAGTATCTACATTTGAAGGAGTAAGAATCCAACCTTGAATAATAGCCTACATTTAAATGACATTAAAAAAATTATGATTACACAAACATCAGGAAAAAGTAAATATAAATAAAATGTTTAAAATAATATTAAAATATATGACTTTATTAAATCTCTTTGATATTTGCAGCAATTTTTAAAGTCATCTTTATATATAATAACATCATATATTCTCTCTCTCTTTTTTTTTTTTTAAAAAAAAGGATTTCTTTCTGAAAGAATAAATTAGATTAATTGACGAAGTACTTTGTTTTTCAAGTGATTTGAATTTAAAGAAGCTCTTTTCAAAAATGCACAATGTTAAATTTTTAAAATTAGTTTTATTTGGAAAAATAATAAATTTACATAATTTAACTTTGATACAAGTAATTTATGCTGTTTTTCAATTTTTATTAAAAATAAAATTTGTGGGTATACATTTACTATTTAAGATAGTAATCTATTTTAAAAAACTAAAATCTTCATATATTTACAATTTGCATACAAAAAAGAATGATAATTTATTTATAAAATTAAATTATAAGAATAATGATTTTTTCAAGTCTATTATGTTGGAATTTAATTAAAATAAAATTTTAAAAGTTCCAAAAAAATAAAAATATAAATTTGAAAATATTATTTTGTGTGAAATTAAATATTGGATAAATGTAAAACTTCAAATGCACTTTCTTGTTTACCTGAGGAGTGGAAGAAGAACAATTAGGAATATGAGCTATGACTGTAATGTAAATTTGAGGCGAAAAATAATATTCACTGCCAGGAACAAAAAACTGAAATAAAAAAAATTATTTAATCATTCTGGTTAGTTAAATGCTTAATTTTATAATGAAATGTAAGACTTAAAAATATATGTTTTGAATGTTTAACATGAAAAAATAAATTATTTTCAGTAACCCCCCATTCCTTTTCCCATCCTAATACAATTCTGTACAGTATGGTAATTAATAACTATGTAGCCACATCTTTGCTATAAAAAAAATTATTAAAACTTTTTTCTAGCTCTAAGGCTTCCAAATTTTACCCTTATATTATCAATAATACAAACAAAATAATTTAAATAGATACAGAAATAATTTTTAAAAATAGCTGACGTATCTGTAGAACAAAACAGCTCCCAAAAGACAGTTAAAGCATTATCATACAAGATCACATTTAACTTTAATTTATAACCTATTACCACAAGGAGATAATGGTTTATGATCATTGCATTTTAAAAACCATGTTTCATACTTAAACCAATTTTGTAAATTATACTAAAAAAATGGTACTTCCCCCCCACCCTATTTTCAACAAAGCTTAGTGTTGCTCTTAATTTGAGAAACATATTATTGAGTAAATTAGATAATGTTAAATCAATGATTTAATCTGTATTGTAATGTAACTTTAAAACAAATCAGAATATTACATAAAAGCAACTATAAAAAGTGTTATGATGATACTGTATTTCATTAAAAGATCAGAATTTTAATGAATTATAAAATTTTGCATAATTGGTAAATCAATTCCATTCTTACTTACACCCTTTTTAATATATTTATAAATTTACATACGTTTTAACAAATTATTCAATCCAAGCTTCTAGACAAAAAGTTTGATCTCTCTCCCACACACACACGAAAATTTCATTACATATCTTTAATTTGTTTTGATAATTCTTCAGGAAAAGTATTTTAATAACAATTTTCACGGCTAAAACTAGCAATTATAGTAAATCAAACTAAAGTATTATTGAATGTACACAATGTGTCAAGTTGGATTCTAACTTAATAATTTTGAAGAATTAGAGCTAAATATGTGACAGAAAAATACTTAATTTTAACAGTTTTATATATAAAATTATTATATTGTATAAGTATGCATATATGCACATCTGATTGTATTCAAATAATTCTATTATTGCTTATTGTAAATTGTTTTAAACTTTCAGGCTTCCATTTTTTAAAATTAATTTAATCTTAGATTTATAATTTTATTATGACACTAATCTTTATTTTTGTAATTAACTAAAATTGAAACATTCAGCAATTTCTTAAGAAATATATGCTTTTCAGGAAAAATAAATTGAAACAAATTTTATGTGAAAAGTGGGACCAGCTTAGAAGCTGATCATATCATCTGACCCTATTCCTAAATTCTAAAGAATATTAGCTGTGGTTCATAGATCTTGAGTAGGGTGGAAAGAGACAACCGGGGAAAATAAATGAGCAGAAATTTTTTTTAGTATCATACACATACAAAATTTAAAACAAATGTATACAAGTATAATTTAATCTAAATAAACCTGTACAAATAGTTCAATCAAGACTACAAATTCTGCATAGAATTTGTAACCAGCAATGTTAGTAACTAAAAATACTGTACTGTAATAGAAAAATAATTAAGGTTGAAAAGATGATTTTTTTTACAAATAAAATTTTATCAAATGAATATTTGAAAGCAAGATCACTTTTTGCTATTGAGAATGACCTTCATAAAAAAGAAATTCAATTTTCTACTCTCCCTATCTTAAAATATCGATATTTTATTGATAACTTCACCGTAATGAAAATAGTGACTCTTCCATTTATTCTTATTAACATTATTCCAGTCAATTAAATAAAATAAAAAGATTTTAAATTTTATAATTATTATACATAAAAATAATAACAATTAACTTAAAAATCAGCCCACTAAAAATATAACATTTTAAAGTGCTGGTATAAATATTGTTATATGTATACAACATAAATATATACTTACAGGTTGACTAATACTTTTAAGACTTTTTTCCAAAGATATATAGATTTCTTCAAAAAATATATTATCATGCTGAATGTCCTATAAAGTATTCAAAATTTATAAAAATTATCAATATGGATCATCATTCATTAAAACAAAATTTCAAGACATGTTTTTATCAAAGCCATGTTTCTGGAGTCATTTCATTCTTGAAATAATTTATAAAAGGAATAAGAATTACTTGTTATTATATTGAAAATATTAATCGACTAAAAGTTTTTTTTACTTTCTTATTTTTTTATTTTTTGCATAGAAAAATATTATTACTTACTTGATATTATAAATTTGCTTATTAATTGACCTTAGAGGTTAAAATGTGAATTACAAAATCAGAAGAAAATTTTGTAAGTAAATATAAAACCAATTTTCAGCATGTGTACTACATACTTTTCTATGCAACTAATTGGAGAAAATTTGCTTTAAGGAAAAAAAGAAAAGAAATTATTAATCTATGCAATCTTAAAAGGAAAAAATTATATATGTATAAAATTTTATCTACATACCACAGTGGAAACAGAGGAACTCAAGTCCAAGCAAAATACCAGCCGATACTGGGTGGATAGAAAATGAATTTTTGTATCTGAAACAATCTTTATGACAGAAGTGTTTTGTTCAGGATCCACATCAAACTTCTCAGTTAGCTTTGGGATGGCTGATATTATTTCAATCTCATCAGAGCACTGTTCCTAAATATACAAACATTTATACATATACTAGAGGACCCGACAGACGTTGTCCTGTACACACATCTTAAATTCAAAATAAAAGATTTTTGAATATTCGATACTGCGATCGTAACGCAGTCTGCCGGATCCAATGTAAAACATTCCAAGATCAACAATTTATAAATAAAAATTAATTAAATAAACATTTCTATACCGAATTATAAATCTAAACCATTCTCGAGTCCACTGGAACAGACAAAGACTTTCATCAAAATCGGTCCAGCCGTTTAGGAGGAGTTCAGTTTCATACACACACACAGAAGAATTACATATATAAAGATTATTTTAAAAAGTATTAATTAAAAATGCTAAAAAGCGTGAATCATCTGCATTTTCGTATTAATAAAGACCAAGTTTGGCCAGTTTGGCTGAAAATCCATTTTCGACGCCAAATTACGTCTTTTTTCAATTCCTACTATTAGCTCATGACCTCTATACATATTTTATTTGTTTGTTTGTTTGTTTATTTATTTATCTTGGTGGAATTTTCAATCGTTAATAAAATACATTTTAAAGCGCTCAATTGAGCTGAAATGTAATGTACATGATTATTTTGAATGACAATACAATAATTTAATTATAATTAATAAAAATTAATTTTGATTAAAACTAATTATTTTAAAAATTACAAATACAGCCACGTTGGCGACTTAGCAACCCTTTTGGCGATTTATGTCAAAATTTGAAAAGGTTTTTTTTCTCACGTGTTAAAGCATTCAGTTGAAAGGAAATTTTATATACACGATTGTTTTGGATGATAATACGATACTTTAATAATAATTAATAAAAAAGAATTACCACTTAATGTTGCGATTCTGTCATATGTATATACATATTTATATTAATTGCAACTATTTAATAAAAAGTAGCTAAAATAAATTTTTTCTTGGTTGATCTAAGTAGGAATTGATTAAAATTTTTTTTTATATTACTTGTTTATAACAATAGCGTTGTTACAACAATGTAGGTGAATGTTGAGTTGTATTTTTTGAATGCTTTTAATTAATATCTTTTTAACTAATTGCAATATCGGATCGAATTATGAATCTAAACCATTCTCAAATTTACTTGAACCCACACAAAAAATTTCATCAAAATCGGTCCAGCCGTTTAAGAGGAGTTTAGTGACAAACACACGCACAGAAGATTTTTATATATAAAGGTGTGTGTGTGTTTGTGTATATTAAAAAATAAGTGTTATATAATGTCCTATAAATAATTCTCAGAAATCTAGCAACAAACACAATGTTTCAATAAAGACAGAATTAGTAAATACAGAGGTAAAATGGTCAAGTTAGTGAATTTGTGGTTAGCGAAGCTTCAGGTAACACCATACTGAAAATGATTCTATTACTGTCATATAGAAGCTAGTATCATTAAATTAAATTAATGAAGGTTCAAAGTCATTGTGTTGGCATGGATACAAAAAGTAGGCTCTCTCAGGTGCTAACCTTGCCATATAATTATGATTCACAATTATAAGTTGTATTCACTTCAGTTTTCAACAATTGTGACAGGCAGAAAGTGAAAATCAGGAACAATTCATTACAATAAGAAGAAATAATTATACAGTTAAATGCTAACAATGCATACAATAGTAAAATAAATCATTAATTTTTCTTCTCAACAAATAAAAATTCATTTGCTATAGTTTTGAAATTTTCTGAACTATTAAATATTAAATAAAGAATATTCTGATATTAAATTAAGAATATTAGTGTAGAAAAATTTCTCAAGCTCAAATATATGTAATCAAGCTAGAAATTTTTTAAGGTATCATGAACAGATTTTAAAATAGGTTTTACTGTTCAACAAAGAGAATGGTTCTGATAAATTGTTTTCCTTCCCAATGTAATAATCTAATATATATTATAAATGTGAAAGTTTGTGAGGATGTTTGTGGGTCTTTCACGCAAAAACTGAATGGATTTTAATGAAACTTTACAGTAATATAGCTTATACATCAGAATAACAATAGGCTATAATTTATAAAAATTTGTAAAAAGTGTCCAAAATATAACGATATTTGTCAAGTAAGTAGGAAAAACATTCTGGCATCTGCAAGCAAATCTGGCTTGCGCAGCAAAAAAGCCCACCACAGCATATATCTATCTTTTGTTTGTGAAAAACTCTTTTTGTTTTGGCTACGCAAGAGGCTCGCTTCTAATTAATTCCTGTGATCAGAATAATGCCTATTTTTTTATTTCAGAATAAAACTAAGTTTTGAAGGGAGAGGTTGTTATAAATATCTCTTTATTTTAATGGGGTTTTTTTGATTTTATTATGCACATTTGGTAGTAAGAAATTGATCTTTTTTCAAAATAAATGCTTTTATCGGTTCTGGTACTCAAAGTAAATAAACTTTCTCTTTCACACTGCATCATTTGGACAAATTTTCAAAAAATTTTGTGGTTAGCAGTTAATTATAATGCTATAATTTTAATTTAATAGGCAGATATTGCATTTTTAAGTATAAAAATAATTATAACTACTGTACTGTATTTTTTGGAGTGTGTCTGAGTGAATATATTAACATCACACTGTTCAGCTACACGAGGGCTTTTGGCAACGTATCACGTAATTTTGAACCATGGTCAAGTGACGTGGATGACACCAGAGCTGCACCCCCCCCCCTTCTGGGCCTAACTATCAGGCACCACACCCACCGTGTAGAAGGAATATTCTTTGAAATCCACTCTTCCAAGATATATGGCAGAATATTCGGGTTCTATGATGAGTATTTTAGCGGGGAAGCCGAATAGTTTTGTAGCAGATATTGCGTTTTCAGCGGATTGCAAAGATTTTTATTTTTATCCCGAAAAAATAATTTATGTCAAAATTTAAGTTTCTAATGTTTTTGTATGTTAGTGAAGACCTTGGAAAATGATTTGACTACTTATTTTAAGTGAACAGTGTATATAATTAATTTTACAGTGGAATATCTTTAATTAATTTATTAGCTCTAACGGATTAAATTTTCCAAAGTGGAGTATTTTGCTTATGTATATCCCTTAATTTGTAAATGTAGTGATCCAAAAAAAATATTGTATGAAAAAACTGCAGTAAATCATAATGCGGTTGGATAAAGTATTAACATGCATCGCTCCCCTACATGGTGGGTCTTAAAAAGCTCTAATAAAGCTCAAGCTACAAAAGTAGCTAGGCATTTGCCAACTTGACTCTATCGTTAACATTTCGCTATGTTTTTCATTGAATCGCCATTATAATTTAAGAAATGGCGTTGCTTGCGAATATTACAGTTTTAAAATAAAATAAATACAACAAAAGTAATATTAATGTATTACACTTTCAGATATAAATTATTTACACTACTTTAAGCGTTCATTACGCAAAACTTTTAACATGTTACTTTTGCTGAGCAGAGATCAGCTTAGGGAGGTATTTTCAAAAATCGACCCTCAAGAGTGTTACGGGGAATTATACATAAAAAAAAATCCTTTTTATCAGCTATTAGATCTACATGCTTAAAATTTAACAAAGGTTTTTTTTTCCTTTCTTTCTTTCTTTCTTTTTTTTTTTTTTTGTTTAGCTGAGATATGCAAAAAGCTTTTTTTGTTTAATTTGAAATTCACATAAAATTAGCCCATTAAAAAAACTTCTTTTTCCTTCAATCTATGTTGTTTAATTTTTCAGTTCACCCGTGTGAAGAACGGGTATACCAGCTAGTTAACAAATAAAAATCAAACCAAAAAATTGTGAAAAACCCAGTATTAGATATAAGAATTGTTCCCAATTCTGCAACTACACCAAAAGAAAAATTTCAAAAATGAAACATTTTTACTCACATTTCAAAATATACCAATTCATCAAGAAAATATATATCAATTCTAATTACTGTGAGAGACTCCATCAAAAAATGCATTAAATTATTAAGATCAAAAGATCACTGAAAAATTCCCAAGATCTTGGAGTTTAAATATTTGTACATTGATAATTCAAAATAATCACTGGTGTATTTTTGTTTCACAAACATATTTACTTGTAAAGGAAATCTTATTTAACTATGGTTAGTATAAATAATAATGTTAATGATACATTTAATTTTTTTTTCTCTTTTCTTTTTGCTTCATGTTTTAATAAAGAGTATGAAAAATCTATTATATAAGTGGAAAACAAATGCAACTAGAAACTTTGAAAATTATATTAAGTATTAGATAAATAAGTAATTTTAAAATATACAGAAATTATAATGGTTTCATTGGTACAATAACCATTTTTTTTGTGTGTGTGGTCAAGCTACATAGAAAACTTAAATATTAAATAGAATTTTACCAAATTGAATTCATAAAAAAAATTATAAGATAGATAATTATAATCATAGACACACACACAGAAAATCTGTTGAGAGAAAGGAAAGAGCACAAATGCACCTTGGGATCTTAAATTCTGTTCTTATTTTTAAAAAAGGTAAGCCCCTTGAGGGAGGAAGAAATAAATAATAGATTTTTGAATTTTATTCATTGTTTAGATCCTGATAAAATAATTTTGGAAACACAAATTGTCAAAGAATATTTTTGATTTTAAACTTCTACATATATGTCTCATTTATTATACATGTATCCAGTAAAATATTAAGATTTTCTCAAAGGAGGTGAATAAAACAAAAAAAGCTGATTTCGCTAAATGTTGATAGTCCAAACTAAACATGGAGCATTGCAGAAAAATATCTCAATTTTCTCTGAAAAATACAACACTGTGATTCATACATTTGTTTACTATAGTACTCTTTTATATACATATAGTACTTTTAAATTTTCAAAATACTTCATAAATAATTCTTTTTTTATTTTAACATGCCAAGGGATAGCTCATTTTGCATTACAGTATAGGAAAAAAAATGAGAAAAATATTTTATACTAAAAAAAATTGATTGAATTGGATGAAAATGAGGGCTGTCATAATATATGCTCTACTTTATAGAATAGCAAAGTCAGAATAAGAATTTAATTTTGGAGTATTCCTATACTGAAAAAATATTTCAAATTCGGGTCCTATTCATTAATATTGTGCAAAGATAGGCATAACATAGGATTCATAAGGGCACTCCATTCCGCCAATACTTTGAATCTGCATATTATTCCTTCCACATCTTTTAAAGTTAGACATTTATCTTCTTTGTTTCTTTTAAAGTAATGCTTCCTTTGAAATGCTTTTCATGAAATTTTATTGAAAGATTACAAAATTTTCACAATTTTATTAATTAACCTAAAATTAAGCATCTCCCTTTAGATATTGTTTTCCTAAGAGTGAAGTCATCATATAGTGAAATAGGATTATATAATTATTAACATTTACAGTTAACTATGAGATATATCAGTACCACAAACACATGATTTTTAACATACAATTTTAAAATGTGAATTTTTAAAAATTCAAATATAATTATCATATTCAAAATTTTTCTTTATAATTGATTTATTTTAATCAAAGTACTTTATACCTCATTTAGCATATTCAAAAAATATCCAGATAAAATAACTGTACATAAAATACTATGATCCTTTGGTACTTACATATTTTATTGCAACAATCGCCAATTCTATTAATAACTCACCAAGTTGGCAACCGTGATTTTCTATGTGTCGTACATGCTGAATTGGTAACCATATGCTTCACTTCACATAATGTTGCCAATAGATTGTTATAATACATAAATACTGATCCTTTTTTTCAAACTAAACATTTTTCTAATTTTTGAACCCAGAATTAATTCTGTTTAATACACCACAAAATAGGTAAAAGAAAATTTACTAGTCACTTACAGAAATGAAAACTCAAACTTCAAAATACATTTCAATGCAGATAATATACAATATACATAGATATATATTAATGAAATGCTTCAATTAAAACAAAAAGGTTTAATTGCAATCATGAATATTTTTAATATGTACAATCAATGATACTGCTTATGGATATTTATTACAAACATATTTTTCTGTTTAAAATAATTTTTAATTCTTTTATTAATCTCAAAGTGGTGCTGCTTATAGCAAAAGTTCATTTCTTAAAACATTTCATAGATATTTTAATATTTAGTTATTAAGAAGCTTGTGCTATACCTGGCCAGTTTTCCATTTGAAAGATATAGTCTTATTCAAATTTCTAAAGAACCATTGAGCCCTTATATTTCTGGAAATGCGATAATTATTTTGCATGACCACATACACCTCTTTGGCTTCCAAATTGGAATCCATCTAAAACAGTAAAAATTCTCGATTAATAAATTATACAGAAACTTATATAGTTAAGTAAAATTTCCTGAAAACAAACTAAAAAAAATTGTTTTTAAAAATAAAATAAAAAGATTAGTAGATAATCCATAGGAGACTGATTCTAATATGCAAATAGTTACTTATGAAAAAGGTATATATATATATAAAATATATATATATATATATATATATATATTGCTGATTTTATGTGGGTTATTAATATATGAACACAGAGAATTTGTTCAAAAATTTATTTTCAGCATAGTTAAGCGCACAATTTTTTAAAGAACTTCTGTATCATGTATTACATTGCGCAAAACATTTCCAGTGTCAATCAATCTGTAAAATATTCAGCATGAATTTAATTTTAAAAAATCCAAATAAGTTTATTTTATGCATCAATTTACAGTGCAGTGAAATATCCTGAAAGCAAAAAAAAAAAAAATTGTTTTTAAAAATCAAAACAAAAAGCAAAATAAATAAATAATCCATAGGAGACTGATTCTAATACGCAAATAATTATTTTATAAAAAGAAAAATTGGCTTTAGA
Source organism: Trichonephila clavipes (assembly GCA_019973935.1). Lineage (NCBI taxonomy): Eukaryota > Metazoa > Arthropoda > Arachnida > Araneae > Nephilidae > Trichonephila > Trichonephila clavipes. The sequence goes on from BMAU01018111.1 coordinate 1,054,857, forward strand.
TTAGGCTTTGGAGATTTTTCTTTGGATTTAGCGATTTCTATCTAGGTGTCATGGTGAGGTAACAAATTCATTCTGGCCAAGAAAACCGCCTAATGAAATTGACATCGCCCTTACTACACTTCAACTTTATTTTTTATTTTGCTGTGTTTATGTAGTTTATTAAAAAATGAATAGAGAGAATTCGTTCAAAAATTTATTTTCAGCACACTTAAGCACGCAATTTATTAAAGAACTTATTTATCACGCATTACATCGGGTAAAATTTTTACAATAGCAGCTAAAACATTCCCAGTGTCTATAAATCTGCAAAATATTCCGCATGTATTTAATTAAAAGTTCAAATAAACTTATTTGTATAGACTTTAACCTTCCATTCAATTTTAATGCCTAGTAGTAAGCCCGTATTTATCAATAAATTGCACAATTTATTGCCACATATTTTGTTACTCTCCAAGATATTAATTTTGTACTTTATGTACCTCCCAAATCTCCAAAGAATCTTTGGAAGACATAATTCCTTTAAAATATATAATACATTTCCAAATGAATTTAAGCAACCATAAAAACTAAAATTGACAATGTAGAATTTCGATTTACTCTCATTCACATGTCTAATGTTTGTTTATTTTCACAAGTAATGGTCACAGTTAAGGACTTTGTTTATCTTACATGGTTTAAAGCAAGTGCTCCGCAACCCAAGGTCCGTGGATCAAATACTACCGGGTCGCTCAAGAAACATTAAATTATTTCTTTTTTATTTACTGTGGTATATTTATCTTAGGTTTCGGCTACTTTTTATGAAAATCACTTAATATTCCTCGTTAAATCACTTAATATTCATTTTTGGTGTAGCTATATTTTATTCAGAAGTAAAATTATTAAATCAAAACAGTCTAAAATATAAACAATAAACATCCTCCCCCTCAGTGGGCCGCGATAAAATTAACAAACGCTGACCGGTCCGCGGCGATAAAAAGGTTGAGGAGCACTGGTTTAAACCAGTGATGTGGCCGCGGTAGCCGAGGGGTGTAGGTATCGAATCATGGCTTGCCTTGTCACGAGCTCGAGCCCAGTACCACAAAAGACCCACCGTGTAGGGCAGCGATGCACGTTAAATCTGTCGAGAGCTGAAACGTCCTCCCGTTAATGTGGTGTGGTAGTTAGGAGAGTGTGGTGCCAGCTCAGGTATCGCCCACGTCACTTGACCATGGTTCAAAATTACGTGGTCCGTTTCGCCAAAAGCCCTCGTGCAGCCAAACAGTGTGACGTTAATATTCAATCAATCAATCATTTAAACCAGTGATTCCCAAAGTGAACTATGTAGACTCCCAGGGGTCTATGTCGACTTTCAAAGGGTCCACTCCAGCGAAAAAATAGTTTGGAAGTCCATGAGATGTAAATGGGGTACTACAATAGTGGCTCTCATTAAACCAGATCGTGACTTTAATGTTTTTTTAAAAAATTGTTCTTGTGGAAACTGGATTTAATCAATTTAACTAATTTATTCATTAAATTTAGTGAGGTTAATTTTGTAGTTATCAGGTGACAGCATAAATTTTATTAAGATAAGGACCATTTCACTATTTCTTTCCAGAATTAAGCTAAGGAAGTATAACATCGCAAATTTTCTGAATTTGTCACAGAAAATCTGTCCAAATTTTGAAATAAGGTTTAAGATTGCTTTTTCATAGTAATACCACAGTGGACAAGGAATTCATATAGTCACATGGAAAAAAATGTCATATTACAATAGGAACTGATCAAAATAGACCCTAACGAAGATCTTAAAATAAAGTTTAGAAACGGATGTCAGCAATTTTGGCTTCAAAAAGACGTACCTGTTATTTGTCACGAATTATGCAATATCGTGAGAAAGCTTTTAATAGCTTTTCTAGTGAGGAGGAGTTTAAATGGGTTTATCAATCTCAAAAACAAAACAAAAAGGAAGGGGGTGGGGAACTGGACACTTACTAACAAAGGAGATGGATAGTTAAACCTGACTAGATTGATATTAAATGTTGAAAATTTGATATTGAAACAATATACTCCTCCCTCTCATTAAAAGCATTTGTTTGTTTTCCAGTTAGTTTATGTAATAGTTATTTATGTATTTTTTAGTTAAAATTTAATTCATTAACATGTACCTAAGTTTTAAGCGCTATAATTCTCTGCAGTTAGAAATTTAATTCTTTTTAAGTAAGTAGTAGCACACCAGCTGTCCAAAAGATATTTAAGTTGATAAATTTGTAAAAATTCAATATTAGGTAAGCAAGGGTCTACTCGAAACCCAAAAACATCGCAAGGAGTCAATGAGACAAAAAGTTTGGGAATAATGAATTTCCATTTCTATGTTCTAGCCTATGAAAACGGTATTCATGAAGTAGTTTTTAAATTCCTCCAAAAAACGCAATCGCTAGCCTAAATAAAAATTATTTCCAATAAACTCACCTCCCTGGTATGCTGATCCACGCTGCAATAATTTTATTTCCCATACATGGTGAAAATTGGATTAAACCGGAAACTACCCCAACACATACACACAGTCTTAATTCAATTTATACATAATTTCAGTACATCCTACTCATAACAGTTACGCAAATTTTATCTGTCCTCCGCGTCCCTTACAATTTGGGTTTAGGCATAAGCACGGTTTAGTCTATCAAATATTTAGAGTTGTCAGTACCACAACAGAAGGATACAACTCAAAACAAATAACAGGTGGTGTCTACCACAGCCTTTAAAAAGCTCTCAATTTTTTTTTCAATTTCAAATTTAAAAAGCATCAGTTTTTGAGACGACAATCACATCTACAAATTTTTTATAATTGATTCTCCCTATATCTTAAAATTATTACCAATAAGTACCTTAAAAATATCACGCTTAATGCCGAACGTAATGAGGAATTCTTCGGAATACTCTCAATATAAGAGGGTACACTCTAGGACAGGGATGGCGAACCTTTATGAATCAACGTGCCATTTTTTCTCAAGAAATGTTTAATGAGGTACAGACATGTTGTCAAATAATTTTGACCTGTGATTATTAGGAAATAATACACACACACAACTACATACTCTTTTTTTTACTGCAACAAATTAATTATTTACTTAACTACAAAACTCTTTATTTACTACAAAAAAGTACATTTTACACTGTATAGTAGTAAATGTTTTAGTTTTAAGTATAATTTAAATTATGTAAAGCAACATTAGTGGGATTTCTGTTGTTGCACATTAGATGACAAATAACTTATATTAGGATTATAAGATGTTACTTTCAGTAGAATGCATGCTGAATTAGAGTCATCTGTAAAACAGTTTCTAAGTGTTTCTCTAATATTATTCATCCCTGAAAATAGTAACTCGCAGGCATAGGTAAATGGAAATGTAATTGTAAAAGCCTGATTCAGCTTCTTAATAGAATTCCATGTTTCCAAAATTTAAGTAGTGGCATTTTCACTATACATCAGTTCTAACTTTTTCCTTGTTTCAATATTTTTTTGAATCCATATTGAACTACATTGGAAATTAATCAATTTCCAACCAGTCGAATTGGGATATGTTTACTAGATTATCGAATTAAGTCACATCAGGGTGCATAATAAAATTGAGCGTTTTAGATAATTCTTTGAACTAAGAAAATAAACTGAAAATTCCTTGATTGAAGAATCAATTACAGAAATAAGTTCTTCAATACCTTTTTCTTTGTCTGGTTTCTGATGTACATGCAAATCTTTGATATTTTCTTTTTCAAGTTCGGGAAGTACTTGCAGTTTCGTGTAATAATATCATTTATTAAAACACGCAGTTTAGCGTCAAAAGCGCAAATGAGATCCCTCATGAGGATTACTCCGTAGTGCAGTGCTTCTCAAACTTTCAATACTGGCGCCCCCCCTTTTCGATCACAATTTTTATCGCGCCCCCCCCCCTTATACATTAATAATGTACTAAATGCAATAATAATGCACTTTGACGTTAAAGCTACAATAGGCGATCTGAATTATAAACCATACAAATTAGTAACATAAGAATTAAATTTTGTATACTACTTTTAAGCAAAATAAATAAATAAAATAATAAGATAATTATTATGTTAATTTTCCTTTCTCTAATTTTTTAAATTGAACTTATTGCAAAATCCGGTGGCTGCTTAGAAGACAAAATATAGATATCTGATAAATATAGAAAAATAACTCAGAGGGTCAATTTCTATTCATAAGGATTCCTTATAAAAATTTTGCTTTGCAAGACAAGCCCATGGAAATCGTTAATACATATTAAACTTGTTCTTAATTTAGTATTAAAATTAGTTATAAAATACTCTGTGCAGCACTGATACATTAAAAGCATACCGGCTGAAGTGCCCGCTCTTTGCCCGAGTTCATTTATAAGAAAATAAAACATTGATATAATAGCTGAATTGTAAGGAGAGCAAAGCCAAGTGCTCGACATCGCCTACAAAAATGTAAAATAGTTTTAAGTGAATTGTAATTTTAAGCCTCACAGAATTAGCATTTATAATTGATGTTAAATAATGAACAATAACATAAATTTCCGATGAAGACTAATTGTATTATTTTTAATATTTAAAGCGAAAAGACTTCAACATGTTTTAATCCGGGAGCAGGCACGCACTCGATACGGTCGAGCGGGGTTATTGAGTCAACCCAATCCGTTCTTTTTATAATTAATTTATTGTACACGATACAAATCGTGATTCCAGTGAATAATTTAACTAAGAGAAAGTTAACTTACCTACTTTCAAGAACTTTTCAATTCTTCTTTGGTAACAAATAAACAGTTTTGTCAGAATTAACGATTTCGTAATCTGTGTGTCCCGCGCGACCACTTCCGGGTAAAAATTGTATTCATTATGATAATATGCATGTTACTGCAAAAAATTGTGCAAAAAGTTTTTTTGCATGGAAAAAGTGCAACAGAGAAATACATTACTTACAACTTCTCTAAATGAGAAACAAACACGTAAGAGAGGGGTCATAACTAACTGTACCAATAACTTAGAAGGTCATACAAATTACAGCTATAATGTGCAGTATTTCAAAAATAATGACAGTGATGAAATTTTTATGTTCCTAAATTTCTTCGATTCTGGGTCTGGGATCTGTTTTTTCTCTGAAAGGGTTGTATGTTAGGTTTAAAAAGAAAGCGTAGTAAAAAAATCTCTCATCATGGGATTACAGCAAATCAAATAAATGTTTTTTTATTTGGTTATAGGATCAAAGATAGCTACTTAGGTGTTGAAGAAGTTTTTATTTTTGATGACTTATAATATCGCGTGCTTGTAAATTATATCAGAGTAAAAGTGCATTTTTTATTATGTCTGAAAGTAATTTGTTTTAAATCATTGCAGTAAATTAATTATTTTTAAATCTTTTATTTTCGATATGCTCGCGCGCACCTTTGTAAGGTTGTCGCGCCCCCCCAGGGGGGCGCGCCCCACAGTTTGAGAAACACTGCCGTAGTGAATTTTGTTATTTTTAGCTAAAATGCAAACCATTTTAATCAGTGATGTGCCCAAAATATTGTGTCGCGTGCCATTGGTTCGCCATCCCTGCTCTAGGACAATGTAATGAGCCTTTCTATACGATCTTTACTTTATGACTATAATTTAGTTCACACAAAGTTTCTATACTAATCTTTGGCTTTTATTAAAAAACGTAGCCCCAGTCACACAATCGCATAATATCTTTCAAACAAGGAAGTAGCTACGAAACCAGTAAAAATAAAACAAATAGTACTGATTAATTGTTTGGAGTATTACAGTTGATATATGTTGTCTCGGTGGCTTAAAGGTAACATGCCTACTTCGTAAGCTGAAAGTTGCGGGTTTCGTTCCAGCTTGAGAAGATAGATTTTCTGGATGCGAAAATCGTAGCCATGTCTGTTATATGATTATTTAGCATTTTTAAAAGAGCCATTGAGTACCAATTTGGCTCTGGTTCTCTCTAGGAAAAATAAAATCACAGGCAATATTTAGCATTAAACGAGATCTTGATCAAAAATTAATTCAAGCATCCAAATTTGGAAGCGAGAGCTGCCAACAGATGGTGGCACGATGAAATGGCTTTCATATTTGGGGATTTGCCGTGTCTTCAAAGGCTTAGTTGCCCTTATAAAACTCAAAAAAAAAAAAGGTTGCATTCAAGACTATGACCCTAACTTTCAGAATTGATCTCTCTCTCACGTCTCTCTCCCTCCTTCTAAGACAACTCAAACTATTTAATAATATTAGTTTCAACTATGAACTCAAATGTGTTCAAAAGTCCACTTGGAATCCAAACTAACATTCAGAAAGCATATAAATTACATCATCTATAAATATTGGAAGAAAATTAAAAACCACGTGGTTATAATGGATCATATTTGTCCTGTCTTTCCTTCCCTAATAAAATTATACTGTTCTAATGAGACATCAGACCAATAATCTTATTCACTTCATACATTTGGTATCATGCATCTGAAACTCATGCTGACAAAATTCATATAGACTCCGAAATAAACTTTTAAAAAATATAAATAACTTTCCATGGCTCATTAGAAACTCAGTAATGAATAAAGATATCAAAAACCTTTAATAAACCCATGTCTCTCACCTAATAAAAATGAATTTATATCAATTTCATTGCATGAAAAACCCTTCAATAAAGGCCAATTTATATTTGCTCATAAGATCGGCATACATTCATATCAATACAAAATTTGTAGTAAGTATTTTCGTCTCGTTCCACCCCCAACGTCTCGTATGATTCAAATTGTATTCAACATCCTGATTCCCAATTGGCTGGAGAAAAGAAACATTAATGTAAGTCATTGAAAAAACAAGATAAACTGAGCACCTGTTTGTTTCAAAAATCACATATGAAAAGAGACGGACTATATTACTTTAAGAACCATATTGGCATATTTATCATGTGTACAAAAGGCGTGGCAAGCGGTTTCTTTTTAAGTAATAGATTCAAATATAATAGTTCTAATGTAGTAATAAGTGCCAATAACATTTTTGAAACATGTCTCGAGTATTTTATTGTATTTGAGGTTATTTTAAATGTATAATACAGCTTTATATTTTGAAGTATTCACATTCTCCTACTCAGTTAGTTTTAAGCTGATTAATTTGCGGCGTTAGTTTTGATATTTCTTTCATATCAAGAGAACATCAAATAATATGCTTCAAATATTTATATTTTTAAGGGGGTTCATGCATGCAATAAATCCAAAAAATCAATAAAAAAAATTTCATTAAATTGTTTCCTTAACATGTCTAGAAGACGGTGGTAAAATGACTTCTTTTTAAATTCGCTGTCGTTATAAAGAAGCAGGTGTTAAAAGAGCAGCTTTTCGGAGAGCTAAGTTAAGATTTTCTTTATTTTAATCGGACTTGAAGCTTTAAACGCATTTTTCTCAAAACTGTGTTTTTCAAACTTACAGTTAGACCGAAGGACTTCAAATTTATAGGGTAGACCCAGCACATGTATAGACACCAAATGTGTGTATGTGGACTACGGTCATTTCAAAATTCGAAATATTTCTATTTTTTATAACAAAAACATACCCCCTATGAAACTCGAAACTTTTTCCCTTCAGAGGTCTACCAAAAATCCAATTTTTGATATTTTCAATTGAGTATAGTCCATTCTGTGCATTTAAGTGTGTAGATTAAAACGCCGTTAATTTTTTTCATTTCAGATAGACAAATCAGCCGGAATCGTAGAGGAAGTGCGCGTCCATTTTTTCGAGTCCGGTGTGTTCATAGCGCTATAACTCACGTTTGATTGGATATTTTTGGCTAAACCTTTATTTACATATTCTTAATCCCTTCAGAGGTCTAGTAAAAATCCAATTTTTGATATTTTCAATTGAATATAGTCCATTCTGTGCATTTAAGTTTATAGATTAAAACGCCGTTAATTTTTTTCGTTTCAGATAGACAAATCAGCCGGAATCGTAGAGGAAGTGAGCGTCCATTTTTTCGAGTCCGGTGTGTTCATAGCGCTATAACTCACGTTTGATTGGATATTTTTGGCTAAACCTTTATTAACATATTCTTAAAATACATATAAATAAATGATAAGAAACTTAAAGTTCTATCATTTTACTGGAATTAAAAAAAAAAATTCCTTAATAATGCTTAAAAAACAGGTCGCTACATGGGTGAACCCCCTTAACCTCTTACTATTTTCGATGTAAAAGTAATAGTTCACAGTAAGTCTAATGAAAATAGTCGAATTATACCATTTACGAAAGAAATAACAATTTATTTGAGTACGTTTCAATGATTTTGCATTTTAATTTTAAAAATTATGATTGTTATCCATAGAAACTTTAGAATTACATAATATGAATAATTATTTTATGTACAGTGAAAATCGCTTAACACGAAACTGAGGGGAGTGAAATATTTTTTTGTGTTAAAATAATTTTGTGTTAAAGAATATTGAAAAAAACAACATATATTCAACAAAATTAAGTTTATTATAATACATTTTAGTTACGTAAACATATTTATATGCATGTATTCATTAAAAGTCAATGAAACAAAAAACGTTCACAAGAACTTAATGAAATTTAATACGAAATTGTCGTTTTATGAAAATAAAACATTTATCGAGTTTTTGGAAAATAATCTGGTATTTTTCTTTGCATTGTGTTTTTTAGCTAGAAACCGACAACAAATTTTTCGATGTCGTTGATTTTGTTATTTGTTTCACCATTGAAATGTACGTCTAAATAACTGCGCATACTTTTCCTGATGTTCCGCATTTCGGATGACATGGGTACAGGAGCTGCATTATTCATTTCATTTCCTTCATTGGAATCTGTATCAATGATATTTTTGAGCTTTGAACGAATTCCAAAATGCCTTTGTCTGCCATAATTGTGGCTGTCCAAACATCATCATCTACTGCAGTGCTCCGCAACCTTTTTATCGCTGCGGACCAGTCAACGTTTGATAATTCTACCGTGGCCCGCTGAGGGCGGGACACGTTGATTGTTTATATTTTAGATTGTTTTGATTTAACAATTTTAATTTAGTTACATTTAAATATGCCTTCAGAATAAAATATAATTACACCAAAAATGAATAAAAGTGATTTAATGTGAAATATAAAGTGATTTCCATGGAAAGTTGCGCAAATCCGAGAGAAATGCACCATTTTAAATAAAATGGCAATAGTTAAATGTTCTTTAGGCCAGTGCTCCTCCACCTTTCTATCGCCGCGGACCAGTCAACGTTTGGTAATTTTACCGTGGCCCACTGAAGGATGAGACGTTGATTGTTTATATTTTAGATTGCTTTTATTTAATAATTTTAGTTTAATTGTATTTAAATGGGCCTTTAGAATAAAAAAAGTTTCACCAAGAAATTAATATTATGTTATTTAACATGGTGTATAAAATAATATGTATTTCAATGTAATTAATCGAAATATTTTAAAGATATTAGTGGACTTAAAATCTTCTGTTGCTTTTTGTGGAATAAAGAGATCACAGTTTATTATAAGCTCATAATTGAAAAGTATTATAAACAAGAAGCACTATGTACATAAATAATAAACTATAATTTTTAAAAAAACTAAAAAACATGCTTTTATAGTGAATCGAACTAAAAAGTAAACAAATAATTCCTTATATAAGAATAAAATGATGAACGAGAAAATTAATGTCATTGGGGTAAAAGCGTGGGGTGCTCTATAATAATTGTTATAATTGCTTACTAGTTCTAATCCGAAATGCTGAGTTAGTGTAAAAATATAGTACAAAACACACCCCACGCTTTATCACAATGACATTAATTTTCTCTTTAATCATTTTATTCTTATATTGAGAATTATTTTTTTACTTTTTAGTTCGATCCCCTGTAAAAGCCTGTTTTTTAGTTTTTAAAACTATCATTTATTCTTTGTTGAATTTATCCTTGAGTTTGATATTTGGAGCCGGAATTTAGTCGCCGAATCTGAAAATGGTTTATGCAATTAATCGCCAAATCTGGCAACGATATAATGAATTAGACGTCAAATCTCGTAAATTCTTAATTATTAAAATCCTGATCAGGACAATGAAACAAAATTATGAAGTTATTGTATTGTCATCGGTCCTTGACAAGTGTGCGAAATTTCGAATTAATCTGACCTTTTAAAGTGGGTGAAAATCGAATTCAAAGATTCCATTACAACAGTAAAATGATAAGGTAAGGTTCCTTAGAAGGAGCGTGTTTCATGAAGCGAAAAAAATAGCGTATTGCACAGCTATTCTTTCACCAAGAAAAAAACTTCTTTTGCCCCGACCCAACTTTTAAAAAAAAAAATATTTAATTAAATTCTGAGTTCCTTGGAGGGTATTTTATAAATGAACACATTTAGATGTCTCTTTAAAAATATTTATGCAACATAACATAAATATAAATCTGTTAGTAATTGTTTGCACAAAGTTAACATCTTCAGTCTTTATTGATTTGGAAATATAAAAGAATAATCACAAAAATAAACATTTTTAATACTGTTAAGTGATGATTAATTTGGGTACAGGAAAATAAATTATGCTATACAGCTACATTGATCCTGAAAAAGATAATCAGTGGACAAAAATAGTTGAGCTCATTTCATAAATAAAACAGTCTTCTTCAAGTCACAAAAAAAAAATTACTTTACACGCTTAAAAACACGTTTTTATAAGTTTCACTTGTATGTAACGGAATCTTTGAACTCGATTTTTACCCACTTTAAAAGGTCAGATTAATTCAAAATATTGTAAACTTGTTAAGGACCGATGACACTGCAATAATTTCATAATTTTGTTCCATTATCCTGAACAGGATAATTCAGATTTAGCGACTAAGAGATTAAGAGTAACCCTAAAAGCAAAAACTTTTTTGCGTCAGCAATTTCTTAAAATATAAGCAATTGTCCAGTCTTTCTGAAAATGGAAATAATATAAAAAGACTCGTGCATGTGAAGAAAAAAATAATTTGTTTAAATTCAGGGATGGGCAAACTTTTTCAGTTACGGGCCAAAAATTTTTTAAAAAAATGTGTATAAATAAATGATAGTTATAAAAACTAAAAATACGTGCTTTTACTGTAGATCGAACAAAAAAAAATAATAAATAAACTATGGTTCAAAGAAACTAAAAAACACGCTTTTATGGTTAATCGAACTAAAAAGTAAAAAAAAAAAATAATTCTTAATATGAGAATAAAATGATTAACGAGAAAAAATTAAAGTCATTGTGGTAAAAACGTGGGGTGTATGTGCTTTGTGTTAAATTTTTACACTAACTCAGCATTTCGGATTAAAACTAGTAAGACATTATAACAATTAATATAGAGCACCCCACGTTTTTACCCCAATGACATTAATTTTCTCGTAAATAATTTTATTCTTATATTATTATTATCGGATTTAGAAAATCACCTACTTCATTGATCGCAAACATTTCAAGCCGCTTTCAAATGGGCTTAGAGCAATGATTCACAAAGTGGCCTATATAGACCCCTAAGGATCTATGACGACCTGCAAGGGGTCAACGTTAGCAAAAAAATAATTTGGGGGTCTATGATAGTGGCTTTCATTAAACCAGATCATAATTTTAATTAAAAAAAATTAAGTGTAAACCAGACTTACCTATTTAACATATCTATTTACTAAATTAAATGAAGTTAATTTGAAGTTACAAGGCGACAGCACAAATTTTATTAAAATGAGGATCACATTTCAGCCTTCCTTGCCAGAATTAAGCTGAAGGAGTATAATAATGGACGTTGCAAATTTTCCCAGTTTCTCATTAGTCACTGACAATCCACCACGAAAAAGACGTTTTAACCTACGTTCAACATTTAAATGCCCTTTTTTTAGATTTTGAAACTAGGCTTGGGAATGTTTTGACTATCGTAATACCACAGTAGGCAATAAATTCATATGGTCGCTTTGAAAAAAAAATGTCAGTTTACAAGAATTAGGCACTAACGAAGACCTTAAAGTAAAGTTTAGAAACGAATGAAAATAATTTTGGCTTTAAAAAGATGTACCTGTTATTTATTTCATATTATGGAATATCTTGAGAAAGTCTTTAATTGTTTCTCCAATTGAGAAGGCAAAAAAAAAAAAAAAAAAAAAAAAAAAAGAAAGAAAAGACTGTAGACAATTAACCAAGGAGATATTTAGGGTTAAGACCTAACAAGATTGATGTCAAATGTTAAAAATTTTTATTGCATCCCCAAATTCCTCCCTCCTACTAAAAGCATTTGTTTGTGGTTCTCAGTTACTTTACCTATTAATTAAATTTTAATTTAATTAACTAACATGTGTTTTCTTCACTCTTAAACACTATACTTCACTACAGTTAGAAATTTAAATCCTTTAAGGTATCCGACTACGTTCGGAATCGTGATTTTGCAAAAGGGTATAAATGGATAATATTTATGATATTTAGTGTCACTTAGATTAGAAAACTTATGTAACATTGTTTTAAGAATATGATTATAATAAAAATTATTTAAGTACAATATTTTGTCAAAAAATGAACACAGAATGACAAATTTTCAAAACATTCTCCTTTTATGAAAAATGCTTCTATTATAATAATATTTTGCCTGTATATAGCTCAAACCTCTGTACAGAGGCTGAACTAGAATTTTTGAAATCTGTAACTTAGAAGTGGATTTATCCATATTTTACTACAACAGAGGTAATTCTTTTCATTGGGGGTAACTCTGAACATAATGTGAACTTTTCAAAACTCTTAATTCAGACTCTCTGGAGAGAAGTCTTTACTTTATATAAGCAAAATATTATTATTATAGAAGCACTTTATATAAAAAGAGAACGTTTAGAAAAAAGGTTATTCTAAGTTAATTTTTTGCCAAAATATTGTATTTAAATAATTTTTGTGTCATAATGTCCTTTATATATACATATATATATATATTCTAATCTAAGATTTTTTACATATATTCTAATCTAAGTGATACTAAATATCCTGAAAATTATACATTTATGCGCTTTTATGTAATCATGGTTCTGAGCATTGTCGGATACCTTAAAGGAAGTAGCACTATACCTGCTGTCAAAAATACATTTAAGTTGATGAATTTGCAAAAATTTAATATTAGGTAAGTAGGTATCTATTCCACACCGAAAAAGCTTTAAAGGGGTCTATGAGGCAAAAAAGCCTGGGAACCTCTCGCTTAGAGAGTTAGTGTGTCCACCTCGTAAGCCTACGTTTGCGGGTTCGATCTCGGCTGGAGTCGATAGAATTCTGAATGCGAAAATCGTAGACACGCGTGTCATATGATTATGTGGCATGTAATAGATCCCGTGAGTGTGTCAATTGGCCTCTCGTACTCTCGGCAAAATTAAATCATGGCAATATTTAGCATTCGGTGAGATCTTGAAGTAAGCATTAATTGAAGCGTCAAAAATTTGGTAGCAAGAGCCGCCACTAGGTAGTACCACTACTGAAATGGCTCCCATATTTGAGGAACTTGTGTCTGCAAAGGCCAGCTCATTTGAAAAAAAAAAAGTTGAAATTTGTTGTAATTGATAATTAAAAAACAGAGAGGAATAGTATTTATTCCTATTTATAATACTATCTTCAAAAGATAACAAATACGTTATTCATACATGGCTATTTAACAGATATTCATTCTTTTTATGCATATTCCTAAGTAGATTAATTTTTTTCCTCATTTCATGCATTAACGGGAGGAATTTTGGATTGCATGGGATAAATTTAATAAAAATTAAGATGAAAAAAAACCCTAAAAACAAGACGAACATGTCGAAAAATGAAAATATTAGTCCTGTATTCATTAAAAAAATTATTTTTTCAGCTTTATAGAATCATAAGCGAAGTCATTGAATTATGGTTTATATCACAAAATATGACAAACATTTTTACATAAAAGGTTTTGCACACCTTAAACTTTTAATTGGAGAACTAATGCAATACTTATAATGATTTAAATATATATATTTTTTATGAAACGTGAAATAAATTTTCGTCACATAATTTTAGGACGCTATCGCTTTCTTAAGAACATTTTGGAATATACGACGATAGCAACAACTGAAAACAAAAGAAATAAATTACAAACGAATTTTAAAAAATATAATCACTTCAAACACGATAATTTAAGTATAACAAATCAATTTTAAAAGTAGTAAATCCTCTGTAATAAACTCTATAACCATATTTAATCAATGCAATAGAAATCTATTTATCAACCGTTTAGATAGACAAACCAGAATCATAATCTAGTACAGTGTTTCTCAAACTGTGGGGCACGCCCCCCCCTGGGGGGCGCGAGCATATCGAAAATAAGAAATTTAAAAAATAATTCATTTACTGGAATGAATTAAAGCAAAATACTTTCAGACATAATAAACTTTTACTCTGATATAATTTATAAGCGCGCGCGCGATATTAAGTCAACAGAAATAAAAACTTCTTCAATACCTAATTAGCTATCTTTGATCCTATAACCAAATAAAAAAAACTTTTATTTGATTTGCTGTAATCCCATGATGAGAGATTTTTTTATTACGCTTTTTTTTAACCTATCATACTACTCTTTCAGAGAAAAAACAGATCCCAGACCCAGAATCGAAAAAATTTAGGAACATAAAAAATTCATCACTGTCATTATTTTTTTGAAATACTGCACATTATAGCTGTAATCTGTTTGATCTTCTAAGTTATTGGAACAGTTAGTTATGACCCCTCTCTTATGTGTTTGTTTCTCATTTAGGGAAGTTGTAAGTAATGTATTTTTCTGTTGCGCTATTCTCAAACATATAAAGCATAAGGAAAAAGGTTTTACACAATTTTTTTAGCAGTAACATACATATTATCATAATGAATATACTTTTTACCCGGAAGTGGTCGCGCGGGACACACAGATTACGAAATCGTTTATTCTGGCAAAACTGTTTATTTGTTACCAAAGAAAAATTGAAAAGTCCTTGAAAGTAGGTATGTAAATAATTAAATTATTCACTGCAATTACGATTTGTATCGTGTACAATAAAATAATTATAAAAAAAAGGATTGGGGTGACTCAATAACCCCGCTCGACCGTATCGAGTGCGTGCCTGCTCCCGGATGTTAAAACTTGTTGAAGTATTTTCACTTTAAATATTAAAAATAATACAATTATTCTTCATCGGAATTTTATATTATTGTTCATTATCTAACATCGCCCACACAAGGGGGGGTCCTAGGGGTTCAGATCCCCCCAAAGCCAATGATTTTTCTCTCGGTTGATTATAATTCTAAGTATATAGTACGCAAAGTTTAATTCAGTATTTGTTATTAATGATTAATTTTATTATTTAATGATCAGTATTTATTCAATAATTAGTTTCTTACTGTTTTTCGTTCCTGAAAATCGACAAAATCAAAAGGAACCGGATACAAAATTGGTGGACTTTCGACCCCCGGACCCCCTCCCCTTGAAAAATTCCTGTGTGCGCTACTGTTTAACATCAATTATAAATGCTAATTCTGTGAAGCTTAAAATTACAATTCGCTTAAAACTAATTATAATTTGTGTAACCATTTAAAAAAAATCATTTTCCATTTTTGTAAACATTGTCGAGCACTTGGCTTTGCTCTCCTTACAACTCAGCTGTTATATCAATAATGTTTTATTTTCTTATAAATGAACTCGTGCAAAGAGCGGGCCCTTCAGCCGGTATACTTTTAATGTATCAGTGCTGCACAGAGTATTTTATATCTAATTAATTAATGCTAAATTAAGAACAAGTTTAATAAGTATTAACGACTTCCATGGGCTTGTCTTGCAACGCAAAGTTTTTATAAGGAATGCTTATGATTAGATATTGACCCTCTGAGTTCTTTTTCTATATTTGTTGTTGTTGTTGTTGTGGCTAATGCCACCTGTCTGACGTAGTCAGAACGAGTCCCACGAAATTCATCGTGGCATGGGCAAGAGGTACGCCTGTCGTTGGCCTTGAGCACCATACAGGTGACAGTGCGATTTAAGCTCAGAGAAACTTCCCCGAAGGGACGATAGATGGCGACACGACCTCTATCTCCACCTCCACAATTTCTGCAAGTGAACTGAAGGGGAGGGAAATATTCTCCAGTTCCTGTGCTAGTGAATAAGCCCACAAGACTACGGACCCACTGATTTAACGAGCACGTACTCCGTGTGCACTCGGAGGGTATTTGGTGGGTATTTTCTATATTTAACTGATATCTATAGTTTGTCTTCTAAGCAGCCGCCGCATTTTGCAATATGTTCAATTTAAAAATTAGAGAAAGGAAGAATAACATAATAATTATCCTATTATTTTATTTATTTATTTTTGCTTAAAAGTAGTATACAAAATTTAATACTTATGTTACTAATTTGTATGGTTTATGATTAAGATCGCCTATTGTAGCTTTAGCGTCAAAGTGCATTATTATTGCATTCAGTACATTATTAATGTATAAGGGGGGTGCGATAAAAATTGTGATCGAAAAGGGGGGAGCCAGTATTGAAAGTTTGAGAAGCACTGCCTTAGTAGTCAAAAGTGATTTTGATAATGGATAGCAATGACAATGCTCGCTGTACCGCTCGTATCGTACATGTAGGTTAATTGTATCCATTCAAAAAGTGTACAAATTAAAAAAAGAATAAAATCTTTTAAATTTGATAGAATTACATTTTTTTAGTTTATGATAGAATTATATTTTTAGTACAAATAAGAATATACAAAAAATAAAATTATCCACTCGGAACTGAACCAAAAACCGTTATTTTTGGCGGAATGAAAACCGGAAGTAAGCCGATATACATATATATATATTTTTAGCTGTCCCGGAAAAAAAAAATTATGTTTCGAAGCCCTGGCTCTCAATTGCATCACTTTCGTGGCATTGAACTTCACATGAGCTACAGTTTCACGATAAAAACAACAAACATACTTTCGAAAATAACTTTTCTGCACTTTTGAAAAATTTGTATTGAATAATAAAAGAAGAAATTTAGTAACTATTAATTAAAAACAGAAGTATTTAATTGGAAACCAAATTAGTAGCCTTTATTCTTCAATTTTATTCAAAGTGACCTTAAAGGAAAAAGTTATTCCAAAACAAAATAAGTTATATAGAAAAGCATTTTTGATTAAAAGTTACTAGTAGAAAGTTTATTCAAAACAGAGAGGGTCTTAAAATGTGTTTTAAAAGCGCTATTTTATTTTAAATATTGGAAGGAAAACGTGACATTTTATAATCAAACTTTCATGAATAAATAACTTTTTTAAATAACTATCGACAATTTTTTAGTTAAATTGATGTTTATCTATTGATAGGTATTTTGATCTTAATTAACAAGCATGTCGTAATTAGCTTAATTACACCTAATAAAATATTTTCCTTCATTCTTATAAATATTTAAATTGATAATTATTTACTCATATGCCTTGGGGACAATTTGTTTAAAAAAGCAAGAAACTCAATTTTGTAACAAATAGTAAATGGAAATTATTAACTAATTTAAATATTATTAAATGGAACACATTAAACTTTTAATTAGTGACTAAGAAGGGAGCACGTAAATATTAAAGCAATAAATTATCCTCAGCTATTGATTAAATTTTAGCAACCAAAATATCTAAGCTTTTCGTTCGGAACTATTTTTATTAAATTTATAAATCAAATTTCTATTCGTGTTTTTATGTTATACTATAAAAGGATAAATTTTAGAATCAATCATAACATACCAAGAGTTCAAAACTTTTACATCCTAAAAATATAGCTATATAAAAATGTTGTTGTTGTTCTCGTGTCCATGAATAAATGCAGTAGATATCACTAAATTCCGTCGAAAGTCTTGATCACTGCCTCTGCTATTCTGGGAGCATCAGGGCTGTACAGGAGCTCCCGCAAAGAGTCCCTCAGAGGGACCATTCCCATTTTTAGTAACTTTGTTGCGACGGTTGGGCATTCCAAGATGTGATTGGGCGTCAGTTGAAGATCTGGGCAGTGTTTGCATTGAACATATGATCTTGTCTTGTCTGGGTGAATCTTCATGCCCTTAAGGTGTTCAGTTCTCAATCTGGCAATTGTGGATGTTATAATTCGGGGACAGTCAAATTCCGTAACTAGGGGTTTTTAAAAGTGTGATTCATAATTCTATGTTTGGCTACTGCGTTAGCATCATCAAGTGTGATGGTGGTGCACTTATGTTCGACGTCTCTAGCTTCTTTGGCGAGGCTATATATATATATATATATATATATATATATATATATATCTGCACATTCATTACCCTCAATGTTGACATGTGCGGGTATCCATTGCAGGATACAGGATTTTCTTTTGTTGTGCAGCTGTTCTAGAAGGGTAATAATATCACAGGAGATGTTAGTCTCTCCGTTTTTTATGGCTTCTATAGCTGATTTAGAGAATCTGAGAAGATTACTAATCCTTCTGTAGAATCAATAACATGTGGGTTTTGTTGATATAATATAAGGGCCTCTCTAATTGCCACGAGTTCACTTGTGAAGTTTGAGGCGATTATGCCTGTGTTAATTTTGTGTTTGTAGTTATTACCATCTGGGAGGAGTAAGATGATTCCGGCACCTCCATTGCTGAGGGATCTGTCTGAGGAACCATCGGTGTAGGCGATTGCAAAGTTATCTTGAGAGAGTATTGCTATCGTTTCCAGTCCTTTTTGTCTGAGAGTTACAGGGTCTTCTTTTTTGGAACATGGCTGCAACAATTCCAATTCGAAACAGGTATTCTTTGGTGGGTTTTTTGGAAGGAGGGGCTCCTGAAGGAACTCCAAGGAGGAATGATCCAAATTGAGTTCTTTTCTGATTTCACTATCAAGTTGGAGAGTCGAAGATCTTTTGAGCCTTGTAGAATGCTTCCATTTATCAAAAACTCTTCTAGAGATATGGTCCAAACCATATGAGCGTAGTTTATTAGTGAACTTGATAGTGGCAAGTTTGCGCCTGCTTTCTAGCGGAGGCAGGCCGCATTCTTGTTCGGCCTTTTCATTATTGGTTGATGACACTACTCCAATAATAATTTTGGCAGCTCTGTGTTGTACAGAATCAAGTTTCCGCTTAACAGAAATAGAGGCCGCAGTCCAAATTGGGGTCGCATATTCTAAAACCGGTCTGATAACAGTGCAGAAAGTGCTTTTTAGGGTTTGAGGTCTTGAGCCCCAAGAAGTTCCGCATAGCTTTCGAAGAATATTCAGTTTTCCAAGAGCTTTGTTGGTAGTTTGTTCGATGTGCTTTGAAAAGCGGAGTTCGGGATCTAAGGTTACTCCAAGATAGGTGGGTAGGTCGACTTTTTTGATTTGAGTGTTCTGTATTTTGATATTAGCATTGAAACTGCTTCTGTGTCGTCTATCGGTAGAGAAGATGCAGTAGTTTGTTTTGTCTGCGTTGATGGTTAATTTAAGATTCTCTGCCCATTCAGCAATACCTTTCAGTGTTGTGTTTAGGGCCTTTTCCGATTCTGTAATGTCATTGTGTGAGTGCCATACAGCAATATCGTCAGCGTAGCAGGCGATATTTGTGTCTGGGTGAATATGATGGTGGATGGTGTTCATAAAGATGAGAAAGAGCAAGGGGCTTAAGACAGAGCCTTGAGGAACTCCAGCCCACATTCTGCGAGATTCTGAAAGTGTCCCGTTAAATCTAACGGAAAATTTTCTTCCTCTGAGAGAAAATCATTTATCCACAATAACGCTTTGCCATTAATTCCGGTGCCTTGGATAGTATGGACCAGTTTTTGACGCCAAACTCTATCAAATGCTGCTGAGATGTCCAAAAATACTGCTAAAGTTTTCTTGTGAGGTTTTTCTTGAAAACCATCAATTATTGACTGGTTCAGGTAAAAGAGCTGGTCGGTAGTACTATGATGGGTTCGGAAAGCTGTTTGATAGAAGTGAAGTTTTTTGTTTTCGATGAGCCAGTTCATAAGCCTACGGTGGATAACCCGTTCCATGAGCTTGCAGAGGGTGCTGGTGAGGGAAATTGGCCTATAGTTTTTGCACTCTGAAGCATTCTTGTTTGGTTTCAGAATTGGAATGACGGTGGAAAGTTTCCAGATTTTGGGCAATTTGCCAGTAGCCCATGAAAGGTTAAAAATTTCCAATAGTTCTTTTTTTGCAAGATTTCCAAAGTGTTGGACCATGCGGCCAAAAATAACATCGGGACCAGGGGCTTTGCCGGGATTCATTTTAGCAATTGCAGCTTCTAGCTCTTCCATTAAGAATGGTATGGTGAAGATATTTTTATGGTTATATCTTTTTGAGTCTTGAATGGTTTTCCTGTAGGTACGCAGCAGTTTCCTGTCATTTGCGTTGAAGGATAGCTTGCTTTTGTTTTCATAGTACTTTGCTAGCAGGGAAGCAGTTTCCTTATTTGTGGCTGCATCTCTTCCAGAGGATGATATGATGTTAGTAAGAATGTCTGCTTTTGGTGTGTTGATTGATTATTAAGAGTTTTGATGACTTTCCAATGCTGAGATATTTTTGGGGATCTAAAGTTTCGCAGAATTCAGTCCATTTTTTACGCTTGCAGGAGGAAATCACCTCTTTAACATCGTGACAAAGGTTCGTGAATCTTATTCTGTTTGTTTCAGTATTATTCTTCTGAAGTTCTGTACTTAGTTTGTCACGTTCGTTAATTAAGTTCTCTATGTTGGTGTCTTTCCAAAACGGGACCCAGTCATTTCTTCTTTTGACCCTAGGGATAGAACGTTTTGCAGCAGCATTAATATGCGAAGCAAAGGACGTAGTCTCTCGTCGAGGGTGTGTGGCGAAGAAAGGGAGCAGAGCATTTCAAGTTCAGAGGTGAATTTTCCCCAGTTTGCTTTCCGAAAGTTCCAGGATCTTTTGCTTTGGATGGTGCCATCAACTCTTTGATTTATCGAAGTTATAATAGGGAAATGATCGCTAATAGCACTTTTTAGAATCTTCCATGTCGCTTGACTTGCTGTTTGGTGGTTAATGGCCGTGATGTCAAGGGCTGATGTTGTGCCATTGGTTTTGGAGAGGTAGGTACTTCTCTTGTCAGCTATATAAAAATATTATAATTAAATCAACTTATAATTGATGAATTTGCATTATTAGTATTTGTATATCAAACTGATTGCATATTTTTCTGGAGTGTGGTAAGCATATCCTATACATCACATTTAAGATTGGTAAGAGAAAAATGTAGGGAACACTAATAAGTATCACAAATTCTAATATCTATTATTAACTATTCTTATGCATAATTGCCATTATTATTCATTTTGTTTTAATGTGATTATTTACATATATTATTTTATTACAATATGTTTCTAAATTTCGCTATTTACATATTCTTTTGAAATTTTTAAAAATTTTTGTACATTATGCATATTTATTTATGTATGTTATGATACTAATTACCTTTAAGACAATATTAAAAACTGCTTATTTTGGCATAAGCTGTAACATGATTTCTATTCCTGATGGAGATAAAGGTGATTAAGATTATTATTATTTTTGTACAGAATTATTTGTAAATTTATTTTGACTTTATTTTAGTGCTTTTGCCATTACTTAAATTTTTTACACAGTTTTTAATTACATTTTATACATTTTATTCTGCCCGTTAATATTAGTAAATGAGGGAAAATTTGGTGCTTTGAAATACAGTTAACCGTCTGCATTTTAGTCTTAAGTTTAAGAATTTGCTTATGTACTCGTATATTTATTTCTCTATTCCTTATTATCTCTCACTACTTTCTTGCTCATTGCATTTTATTTTATTTTCTCCAATGGGCTGCATTTTGGCAACTAAGCCTTTGCAGACAAGGCAAATCTCCAAGTGTGAGAGCTATTTCATCGGTGGCATCATCTAGAGCCAGTTCCTACTGCCAAACATTTGATACTTGAATTTATTCAATTCAAGCTCTCGTTAAATGCTAAATATCGTCGTAACTTAATTTTATCGAGAGTACCAAAGCCAAATTGGTATTCAAGGTATCTTTTACTTGCCACATAATCTAATGATATGCGTGCTTAGGATTTTCACATCCAAAAAATCTATCGACCCTAACCGGGATCAAACCACAACTTTGGGCTTATGAGACTGGCATGTTACTACTGAACCACCAAGCCGACATGTAATGCATTTAAGTAAGGTAATTATTGTGACATAGTATATCATTTATATGTACTATACTGTTCGAACTAATTGAAACAAATATATTTTTCTTACCTGTGTTAGTATGGGATTACCATTGATGTCCCGAACTGTCACAAATTGGTTATTTCGGCCAAGAGGTATTGTGGCGGATCGACTTGACTATAATTTACTCATTTGATTGGTTTTAGAGTATCAATAGCTTAGTTGTTGGCATTTCAGTGCGGCAACTGGTGGTTATAATATTGTATAATATTGTTATGTAATCGTGGTTATAGTATTGGATGCATAAATATTGCACGTACATATTACTTTTGCTTGTTCAAAGATGGGTATTACTCCAAGAAGCTTTCTTTAAACAATCGCGTTTAACGAGCACACTTCTATGACTGGGAGAGATAAAGCTACGGCAGTTGGTGTGGGTACATCAAGCGTTTGAGGAATTTTAAGAACATTTCAAGATTCAGGAACATCCTCTCCAAAAAGGAAAGGAAAACATGGGCGTAAGAGGAAAACTACTCCGAGAACCGATAAAATTTTAATAAGAAATTGCAAAATAAATCCAAGGAAGACAAGCACAGACCTTTGAAAGGATTTATTAGAGTATAGTGTTGAAGTGAATACCTTAATTGTACTCAAAAATTTTCTGGAAGTTGGTCATAAGGCAACAAGCTCGAGGATAAAGCAATTTCTAACTCAGAAAATGATGGAAAAACATTTAACAAGTGCCAAAAAATACCGATCTTAGACCTATCTTCAGTGATGAAACATATTTATTTGTGCAGGAATACAAATCAAGGGCAGTAAGACTAAGTAAAGGGGAAACTCTGCTACTAGGTCATATCCAACAGTCTGTAAAGCACCCTTCTGAAGAGATTTTTTGGAGACTTTTCGCAACAAAAATGACACTAGAAATTTAGTTCCTCTTAAAGGCGTGATGAATTCTGTCAAATACATATAAATATTACGTAGTAGGATTGTGCAATTCATGATAACATTTGAAGAAAAATTTCAACAGAACTTGACTCCTTGTCACAGTTCGATATTAGTCCAGATTTTTGTGCGGAAAAATAAAATGCAAGTGTTTGTTTGGCCTGGTAATTCATCAGACCTAAATCACATTGAGAAATTACGTTGAATCCTAAATAATCGTTCACCTAAAATGAATTACATGACAACAGAATAGATGATAAAAATTGCCATACAAGGGTAGTTCCTTGATAATAAAGTCAAGAACATGTGCGATATACCAGCAGAATTACTGCGCAAACGTGTTTAAGAGGTCATTTCTGCTAAACGAGGACATACTTCGTACTAAGATAGAGATTTTTCATTCTATTTAATATACGTACTACTTACAAAGCTAAGGTCAGAAAAAATCGTTGGTTCTCATTAGTCATAATTATTTCGAACAGTATAGTATATTTAACTAATTACTTAATACTGAATTCAAAAATTTTTCAACCTTCTTTAATATTATTTAGATGCAAAAAGATCTAGAATCTAATACTTATTATGATGTTTTAAATTGGAGAATAGTAATTTATTTTCATTTTTTTTTTTAAAAAAAGAACGCCGCATAACATTTAAAAACTCCGCAAAATTTAGAAAAAAATTAGAAACTTAGCAAAATTGTGTGGAAGTCCTTAACTTTACGTCGGGCGCACCTCTGAATGAAACAGAATCAGACGCAACCGGCCTCAGAGGCCACTCACACATTTTGCCCTCCTCCAGCTCTCAAATCAACTTTAATTCGAAACACCGGAAGGCTGCCTTCAGCTTAGGTAAGGTCTATGGAAAGCAAATACTGCGAATTCTACGAAGAAAACAGTTTAAGGAATAAAATGGAGCTTTAACTAAAACAACAAATATTGCTAATTTGATACAAAATGGAAATGAAACTAGGACTAGAAAAGTAATATGAAAGAAAAAAAGAAACTGTAAACACAAGTAGTATAAAGTCTTTTCAGATGGGGGCACCTTTTTTCTGCAGACGTGGGCTGAATTCTATGTTGAGTCTTCCAAAGAAGCAGTTGAATAACAGGTCTGGCTCAGTGGATTTACTTGGCTTAGACAGATCCGCTCACGACAATTTTTACGTTCGTAATTTGTCATCCTCCTAAATCTTGATTCAGCCACGCACGCACCATACTTGTGTATTTGGGAGAATATTTTCGCATTCTTTTTAAGGTAAATAAAACGTCAAACGGAATTCGCTGCTGATTCGGCATTTTTCTTGTATTCAGACTTTGCCGTGCTGGTTGTCAAATCACAAGTTGTTGAGACAAAGTTTTGAGAAATATTTTTCTTTTTAGTGGCTCCAGTCCATTCCCATTCGAAATCCCTCGGGAATTTATTCCGGTAATGTTCAGACAGGAGGAAAAAAAATACCATCGACCAGCGTCTTATGTTCCGGCTCACACTGAATATATAGCACATTTGATCAGCTGTGTCAACTTCAGCTTTACTGTTATTGTAAAACGCAATTACTTCTGGCTTCTTTTGCTCTCCAATGGATTGATCAATAGCATCAGTTTCGCGGAGTGAAGACAGGAGAATCACTTTTTTCCAATTCCTTAGTACGTATGAAACCAAAGTGTTGTAACTGTTGAAGCCGAACAAGGTGTGCTGTATTGAGCTGTTGGAGAGATTAAACAACTTTCTAGCAATTTCAACAAGGAATCTAGAAATGAAGATAGGACAATAGAATTAGTTATTGATATAATGTAATCAGGCGCCGTCGGACTGAAAGCCAGAGCAATTAATAGTACTTTTTCAAGAAATATATTGTAATATATCACAGAACAGACTTATTTTAAATAAAACGTATGATTGCATTAAAAATATCTTTAAAAGCTCATATTCGAAGTTATGACATAATCGAGCACACTCGGCCTCACTAGCCAGGTGGAGTCTGTGCAAGCCGGGGTGAGGGTTATAGGAAGACTAGACTGTAGCATGCTACCCACCACCAAGAGTCAGGAAACTATTGGGAATGGTGACCCACTTTCCGCTGGGTGTAGGAGAGGCATTTAAAAAACTGCTTTACTGGCCTCTCAGGCCAGCTGTGCCCGACGGTCGGGTTACAGACTATTTAAAAAAAAGTGTGTGTGTACTTATGTACGCACGTAAGAAGTTAAAAATATAACGATAAAATATAACGATATTTGTCAAGTAAGTAGGAAAAAATTCTGCCATCTGCAAGCAATTCTGGCGTGTGCTGCAAAAAAGCCCACGTCAGCATATATCTATCTTTTGTTTGTGAAAGAACCCTTTTTATTTTGGCTACGCAAGGCGCTCGCTTCTAATTAATTCCTGTGATCAGCATAATACCTAATTTTTTTAATTCAGAATCAAACTAAGTTTAGAAGAAAGAGGTTGTTATAAATCTCTCTTTATTTGAATTCTTTTTTAATGACTTTATTATGCACATTTGGTGGTAAGAAATTGATCTTTTTTCAAAATAAATACTTTTATTGCTACTGGTACTTACAGTAGATAAACTTTATCTTTCACACTACATCATTTGGACATATTTGCATAGTTTGTTCGTGGTTAGTAGTTAATTATAACGCTATAATTTTAATTGAATAGGCAGATATTGCATTTTTAAGTATACAAAAATAATTATAAATACTGTACTGTATTTTTTGGAGTGATTGAATATTAACATAGCAATGTTCATCTACAAGAGGGCTTTTGGTAATGGACCACGTAATTTTGAACCATGGTCAAATGACGTGGATGACACCTGTGCTGGTATCCCCTTCTCCTCACACCTCACCAACTATCACACCTCACCAACTTAGAAGGAATATTCTACCAATACTTAGCAGGAATATTCTTTAAAATCCACTCTTCCAAGATATATGGCAGCACGGGTTCTATGATGAGTATTTTAGCGGGGAAGCCGAGCAGTTTTGCTGCAGATATGCGTTTTCAGCGGATTGCAAAGATTATTATTTTTGTCCCGAAAAAATAGTTCATGTCAAAATTTAAGTGTCTTATGTTTTTGTATGTTAATGAAGACCTTAGAAAACAATTTGACCATTTATTTTAAGTGAACGGTGTATATAATTAATTTTACACAGTGGAATATCTTTAATTTATTATCTCTAACACATTGGTTCTCAAGCTTTCACTACTGGCGACCCAATGTTCAATCATAATTTTTATCGCCCCCCCAAAATAATAATGTATTGAATGCAATAATAATGCACTTTTTGGGGGCGCTAAGGATACACTACGATCATAATTATAAACCGTACAAATTAACAAGATACGTATTAAATTTTGTACATGTTACTTTTAAATAATATCTATTTTTATATTTTTTACTTTTTAGTTCGATTCACTATAAAAGCGTGTTTTTTAGTTTGTTTTTAAACTATAATTTATTTTATAATTATTTTTACTATACACGATAAAAATCACAATTCCAGTGAATAATTTGACAAAGAGAAAATATACTTACCTACTTTCAAGGACTTTTCAATTTTTCTTTGATAATTTGAGAAAAAACCCAACAAAACTAAAGAAAATATTCCAAATGTGCGTGCCCTTAATAAAGTACATAAACCACAGACACTTTTCGCTAATAATACAGGAACGTTATTTTTCAGCAAAACTGTCATATTTTGTTCACGTTATTGCAGTTTTGCTGTCGTTTGATGATGTATAAATAGCATTTCGAACTTTTTTTTCCGTGTGTCTTTTTGATAAGGCGAAGTGCTACATATATGGCTTCATAGTTTTTTTCATAGAGTTCTTTAGGAAGCTTTTGAAATTTTCATTTCAACTCAAACGTTTCATGTCTATCGCTTTTCTCATATTTACTTTCGCTATCTTGATTAATATGCATTATTTCAACAGGTTATTCAATTGCTTGATCAGTTTCAACTTCCTTCAATATAGATCAAAGATGCCCATTTTTTAAATATTCTGCTCATTTACATTTATAAACCGTAATAAGTCTTAAAACACAGCAATCAAAACCACAAAATTGTTCATGGAGAAATTGTAGCATGTTCATAGAAAATATTTTTGAACAAAAAAGCTCGCGCAGGGAACTCGATCAAAACTAGCAACTTGATTGTTAAAAAACGTTTGCCACTCTAAAAAAGAGGAATATTTGTGACAAGTTCATTTTTGTTCTCATTAAGACTGTTTAATAGGAGAATACTGTCAAGGTCACTGTTAACGAATAAAGAGTTTTCCCAGAATTAACGATTTCGTGAGCCTGGGTTGCTTCTGCGCCTCATGCGACCACTCCCATGTTAAAAATGTATGTATTCAATATAAAAATATCGATGTCAGTTCTGAAAAATAATTGTGTAAAACGTTTTTTATTATGCATTATAAGTTTCAGAATACTCATAAAAATATATCTTCGCCAAATAATCCTTCAAAGTGCTCAATATGCTTATCCATATATCATAAAACTCATTCGCATGAAAAAAAACCAACAGAAAAATATTATTTACCACTTTCCTAAAAGAAAAGAAGACGGAGTAAAACATACCAGTAAGTTTGAAGGTCAAATATATGATAATCAAAGGTAGTATTTTAGGGGTTAAAAGAAACTTAATTAAAAATCTCTCACTTTGGGATTACACAGTAAAGCAAATAAAATGTCTTTTTTTAATTGGTTATAGGATCAAAGATAGCTAATGAGCGTTTGAAGTGGAATCTTTTGTTTTTGATGATCACCAGATGAAAAAAATAAATTATATCAGTGTAAATGTGCATTCTTTATTATGTCAGAAAGCATTTTTTTTACTTCATTCCAAAAAATTATTTTTTTAAACCTTTTATTTTCAATATGCTCACGCCTCCCTCACAGGGTTACCGCCCCCCAGGGGGTGCGCCCCACAGTTTGAGAAACACTGCTCTAACGGATTAAATTTCCCAAATTGGAGTATTTTGTTTATGTATATCCATTAATTTTCAATGTAGTGATCCAAAAAAAATATTGTATGAAAAAACTGTAGTAAATCATAATGCGGTGGATAAAGTATTAACGTTCATCGCTCCCCTACAGGGTGGGTCTTACAAAGCTCTAATAAAGCCCGAGCTATGAAAGTAGCTAAATATTTGCCACCTTAACTCTATTGTTATCATTTCGCTGTGTTTTTCATTGAATCGCCATTATAGCCATTATAATTTAAGAAACGGCGTTTCTTGCAAATATTAGAATTTTAATATAAAATAAATACAACAGAAAGTAATATTAATGTATTACACTTTCAGATATAAATTATTTACACTATTTTAAGCGTTCATTACGCAAAACTTTTAACAATGTGTTACTTTTGCTGAGCAGAGATCAGCTTAGGGAGGTATTTTCAAAAATCGACCCTCAAGAGTGTTACGGGGAATTATAAATAAAAAAAAATCCTTTTTTATCAGCTTTTAAATCGAAATGCTTAAAATTTAACAAAGGTGTTTTTTTCTTTCTTTTTTTTTTTTTTGTTTAGCTGAGATATGCAAAAAGCTTTTTTTTTTTTTTTTGTTTAATTTGCAATTCACGTAAAATGAACTCATTAAAAACTTCTGTATCCTTCAATCTGTGTTGTTTAATTTTTCAGTTCACCCGTGCGAAGAACGGGTACACCAACTAGTAATAAATATGGTGCAGTATAATTTTCTATTTTAAAAATACTACAATTTTTATAAAAAGTTCCAAAGAAATCACATTCACATATAGAGAAGATCTAATTCTTTTTTTCTCTTTTCATATCAATAAGTGACTTAATTAAATGTACAAAAACAAATAATGAAATACGAAATGTTCTTAGCATTAAATAAATTTATTTTGTATTGTTTTTAATTAAAATTTTCCATTTAACTGTTTCTAAAGGAAGAAACAGCCGGTAACATTTTGTTATAAGGAAATATTTTACAGAAGTGTAATTTTTAATTATCAAAACATCTGTATTGTTGGAAACAGTTGAAACATACGGTACAATATTAATGATAATAAAAATTATCAATTACGTTGCAATATTGCACAATAAAATTTTAAAGTTTTAAAAAACACTAGAAATTTTAAAAAATTAATTTATAAAAACAATATTGTTAAACAGATAAGTTATTTCCAATTAAAGATAAATTAAATTAAAAATATTTGTCGATTTTTAATTTGTCAGCTTTGTATTATTATTCTTCTACACTAGACGGCGCTGTGTGTATAAAACCTAAAATGCGGCGTCGGTTTTTTGTGAAGGTGTGCGCGCGCATCGTAAAAATTTACTCTCACCATTTTTCCCTAACGCGCAAAAAGAAGTATAACTTCAAAAAGTCACCACGATTTTATTAAATATTTTACCACAATTTTATATCATTCATTCTTTTCTTTTTTTCAACTCTAGTGCATTTAAGGTATCCGACCACGTTCAGAACCATGATTTTGCAAAAGCGTGCAAACGAATTTTTTTTTAATATTTTATGTCAGTTAGATTAGAATATACGTACAAAATTGTTTTAAGAATATTATTATAATAAAAAATTATTTAAATGCAATATTTTGGCGAAAAAAACCCAACTCAGAATTACATAGTTTCAAAACATTATACTTTTATACAGAAAATGCTTCTATAGCAATAATACTTTGTCTATACATAGCTAAGCCTTCTCTCTATGAAGATCCTGAACTAAGACCTTTAAAATATATAACTTAGAAGCGGAATTATTCACATATTTTATTACATCAGAGTAAAGAAATTTTAACAAAAAAAAAACACTCATAATTATTTCACTTCATTGTAACTCTGAAAATAAAATGAATTTTTCAAAAACCCTAATTTAGGCTCTTTGGAGAAATCTTAGCTATATGTAAGCAACATATAATTATTTAAGAAGCATTTTCCATTAAAGAAGAATGTTTTGGAAATCGATAACTCTATCTTCATTTTTTGCCAAAATATATTGCGTATAAATACTTTTTTATCCTAATAATATCCTGAAAACAATTTTATACGTATATTCTAATCTAACTGGCACTAAATATTAGGGAAAAAAACATTCGTTTTGTACGCTTTTGCAAAATCACAATTCCGAGAACGCAGTCGGATTAATCTGTGTTGATAACATGGAGTGAAATTGGTCTACTATGTAGAATTATTTTTACCTTACACTTTGTGACAAACATACTTTAACTAATGAGTTATGTACTGTATACAAATGAGGACGACTGAATTTTGCAATAAACTATTTACCATAATTTTTTTGTGGTTATTGTATTCAAGAATCCATAAAGAAGATTAAGATCGGAAGTATGAAGAGTAAATTAATAAAACTGTCATTATACAAAAGCCGAGCTGAATAAAATGTCTGAAAAAGATTACCAAGGCATCTGCCATTTTATTACATTAGAACTCATCATTAAGGAAATTGCTTTTCCCAGCATCATATTCATGAAATATATACATTGAAAATTTCATTTACAGCGGCATATAAATAAAAAATGCGCTAAAATTCATGGAAAAACATTGAAAAAACAATCTTACAACTTACAGGATTTTCTATTAAAATAGTTGTATAGGCTTCTGAAATTAATAGAAATTTGTATTACATTACTTTTCAAGTATTAATAAATACTGTGAGCATAAATAAATATTGTGAATTTTAATAAATATTATGAATATTAATAAATATTATAAATATTAATTAATATTATGAATATTAATAAATATTAATAAATATTATGAATATTAAATATTATGAATATTAATAAATATTAATAAATATTATGAATATTAATAAATATTATAAATATTAATAAATATTATGGATATTAATAAATATTATGAATATTCATAAATATTAATAAATATTATGAATATTCATAAATATTTATAAATATTATGAATATTAATAAATATTATGAATATTAATAAATATTATGAATATTAATAAATATTATGAATATTAATAAATATTATAAATATTAAATATTATGAATATTAATAAATATTATGAATAATAAATATTTAAATATTATGAATATTAATAAATATTATGAATATTAATAAATATTAATAAATATTATGAATATTAATAAATATTAATAAATATTATGAATATTAATAAATATTATAAATATTAATAATTATTATAAATATTAATAAATATTATGAATATTCATAAATATTAATAAATATTATGAATATTAATAAATATTATGAATATTAATAAATATTATGAATATTAATAAATGTGAATATTAATAAATATTAATAAATATTTTAATAGCCATTCTTTTATTTCTGTAGACAAAAATAAGGATAAAAAAACATTCCTGTTGATTCCTCTTAGATACACTTAAGTAATTAATTTTATTCTTTATTTTTATTAAAAAAAACCATAAAAAATGTGAGAAGTTTTTAAATGTCCAAGAATTTTCCCCCCAAAATGCTCAGATAATTAAAATAATTTAAATGAGAAGATAAAATAAAAGAGTTTGGTTGATTTAGAATGATATTACGAAAAATATAAATTAGTATATATTCCCCCTTTCAAAATCCTTTGGGTTTCATAAAAAGGAAAATAACATCAAACAGCAATTTAATGATGAATTTGTTAATTAATTAACTTTTTAAGCACGATTACATTATCCGAATACAGAATTAAGTTTTGATTCAAAAGATGTTTTCAAAGGATTTAATGCCTTTTAATTAATGCAATCTTCATTTAAAGGGAAGAATATCGTGCATTCAAGTAAATCATTTAATATCTTAAATAAGGAGCAAATATCACCTTAAAGCGTTGTTTGTAGCAATGCATACTTTTTAAATGATCAGATATTAATAATAAAATAGCTTTATTAATGCATTAGGAAGGATTGATTTTTCAAAATTTCAAAGCCTACGTACGCAGAAAAGATGTTCTCTGGTGTATATATGAAGGGAAAAATACAATTAAAATTAATTTTTTGTGTTAAGTTCTGTTATAAAGGGAATGGAATTTAGGTATTAAGTTTTTCTATAGTAAAAAAATCATAGTAATTTCTGTTCAAGAAAAACAGGTATTTTGGTACTTTTTAACATTCTTTGCACTGATAGAATATACAAGGGAAAAAATATCAAGTACATTATACAGCTTCTTTAGTATTAAATTTAAA
This sequence comes from Trichonephila clavipes, assembly GCA_019973935.1. Taxonomy (NCBI): domain Eukaryota; kingdom Metazoa; phylum Arthropoda; class Arachnida; order Araneae; family Nephilidae; genus Trichonephila; species Trichonephila clavipes. Next base: position 1,087,142 of record BMAU01018111.1, read on the forward strand.
AAATTCTACTGTCGAAAGGACAGTTCACGATAAAGTGGAAGACGGAAGAAAACTTGGATTGAGAGAGAGAGAGAGAGAACTCTGATTTGACGGTGCTGGGAGATAGAGTCGAGTATGAAATATTGCAATAATATATGCAATATATATATATATATATATATATATATATATATTGTCCTACTTAGTACTTCACTAATTAGTAATTATCACTTTTGGTTATTTATATCATTGAAAAATAATTATTTTAATTCTAAAATCATCCAACTAAAATTAATTGAATTATTTTTTTTCAGAGATTCCCTTTTATGGCAACATTAAACTTTGAAATGATTTTTGTTCTGATCATCATACACTTAGAACATCTTTTCCTTCATAAGTAGGTTCCCATTATTAATAATTTTTTTACTCTATCTAACCATGATCCATCTTATTGTGTATATATCAGTTCATTGTAATTCTAGAATAAATGACGACAACATGTTTATAAAGTTTGAATAACTAGAAATACTTGCTTCAGCTTGTTCTATGCTAAGAGAATGATATAAATTTAAAAATGATGAAAGCCGTTGATTTTTTCAATGAAAATTGCAATTGCACACATGCATTTTTCTGATTTTTAATTAGTTATTCACTGTATCAGTAATTCCCTATATAGAAATGGTTGCAATTTTAATTTATACTGGAGATGTATTTTCTTCATGAAATGGATTTCTTCAGTTTAACTTCTTTTCTACGGAATCTCCCTCATATTTTATACTTTGCCGGTTAAATGGAGACCGGGTTATGTGATAGGCCCATTACACTTTGTAATAATTTTAATAATGAAATAAATTTCATAAACTTTTCACATTCTGACGTGCAGATTGAGTATTTGATAAAGTGTGCAATATAACGTACAATGCAATTAAATCTGGTTTTTCCTTTATAATTAATACAATTTAAGCGTATCAGCATGCTGAATTTCTGGTCTTATAATTAACATTGTACTAAACACAATAAGAGAATTATAATTATAAGAAGGTTATAAAACTGTGTGAAGTCCGTCTCTCTATTAATTGTGAGTAACAGAATTCATAATTGTAATCCATGAATAAGTAACGAGAGAATGAAAAGTGGAATAATAAAAATCCCGCCTTTTTTCTAATAGCATTCTATCTTAAACCTCGTTCTGATGATGGTGATGGTGTTAGCTAAAATTTTGCTCTCTCTCTCTCGAAACTCTTAGTTATTCGTTTCAATACAAATACGGCTGTTTACGATACTGCAGCTATACACCTGCCTTCAATTAAAGTGCGAACTGTCGATAACGTCACGCAAGAATTTAAGAAGGTGAATGAAAACGGCAGATTTGTCCCTGAAATTCCTCCATACCATTAAAGATCCGAAACTATCACAAAGGACATTTGCAAATAAATATGATTGAAACAATATTAAGAAAAAAAAAGTGTAATATGACAAAAAGTTATATGTATTTTTTTTCTCCCGCTGATAAAGTCTGAGTCACTTTGCATTCCATTATTCTTGCCAAACAGAAATATTTTGAAGTTCATGTCCAAGTATAACGGTTCATACTTGGTTTTTACTCAGAGATCGCCTCTTTTCCTTGTCATTCAAGACGCAGTAAATGAATGGAAAAATAGAAACTTTCCATATCTCCATCTGAAATCACACCCTTCGGAAATCTGGATACTATTTTAATTGACTCCTTCAGAAAGAGAGGCCGACTACTAAAAGTCACTATTACATAATGGCACAGCAGATCCCCTCGACCAGAGAATTAATCAGTTTCCTATTAGAATCAATACAACAGTTCCCGTCTTTCAAATATAGTCGTAGTAAGCTAGTAGTCATGGTTGTGAACTTGTGTGGTTGGCATTGTTTCTATTGAGTTGAGGGTTCGAGTCTCGGTGATATTAAAGACCAATCGGTAGAGGGTCTGATATGTGTGTTAAACCTGACGAAACTCAAAGTCCTCCCGTTGCTCCGGCAGGAAAACTTAGAAAATATAATGCCAGTTCAGGGGTCATTCTCATTACTTGACAGCAGTCAAAACTACAAGGTTCGTCGCCAATAACCTTCGCGCAGCTTCTAAGTGCGATGTTAATAAAGAATAAATCAATCCAAGTCTTCCAGTTTTGTCTCCTTGCTGGAAAGTCAATGAGAGGGGATAATAACTTTTGTAGTTCCATATAAAACTGTCAATCAATCAAACAGATTTATAGAGTGAGAATTAAAGTTTGTATTAACTCCTAACATAACAGACGCTTTACGCTTTTGAAAAATATGTGCTTCCAAATATAATGTAAAATCTTTTAAATGCGTAAACACGTTTTATGTTTTAGACTGCAAGAAAAAATTGCAATATTTATAAAATAATGATTTTTGGGCTACGAGTTGTTGACCTTTGTAGTTACTTATTTGAATCACCGATCTACCGGTCCACGGCTACTCCGTGCATCCCTTAGACCAGGGATGTCGGACCCAAATGACCTTGCGGGCCACTTCGGAAAAACATTATAATCTCGCGAGCGCACATAAAATTATGTACCTTTGTATCAGATTAGGAAACAAAAAACACTTATTGGAGTTTAAATTTAATACGAAATGAATTATTATTATTGTTTTCATTATTTTTCATGTATTCAGACATATATAATGTATTAATGTTTATATAATATAATAATGCAATGATCACAAATAATATTTAAAATATTACAGTGTTGCCATTTTCCTGAAAATTAAGGTGTTCCTTTTGAATTGGACTTTCGCTACTCATTGTTAAAATTTAATTGTGCTGTCATTCGCAAACGATTAAGTATACACATTGCCCTTTATATTAACCCTCCTGAATATTTTTTTAAACATTAAAAACATTTCTGACTGCCTTTTGCTTTTTTTGGGCATTCCAAACAGAAAAGGAGGAAGAGAAATGAAAGTCGCACCCACAGAGAATCTTGTACCATCCATAGTAAAGGATATGCATAATGCAATTCGGAATTTATTAAAAGAGTAATTTATTATAGTAAAATCAAATGTAACTGCTTGATAAAATAGAAATCTATTTTAATCTAAAGGACATTTCTATTATCAAAAATGATTTATTTTAAAACAAGGGCAGGTAACAAGCAAATACGTTGTAGATTTGTATAGACTGCTGGCCACCGTAAATGCAACACCAAGAAAGACAAGAGATAGCACAACAAAATTTATTTTGTAGGTAACATGTTGACCAAGTATCAAATGATTAAATTTATAGACTTCTGTGAAGTGTGGTTCCTGTCAGAATCAGTAGCCACTGTAGCCGCCATTGTTGGAGATCACCGCTGCCACACGCCTCGGCATTGATTCAAAGAGACTTTGGATGTGTTCTTGGGGTACAGCAGACCAAGCAGCTTCCACATGTTGACAAAGTTGATCTGATGTGGCAGCTGGGGGTATAATCTGGGTCAATCGTTCAGCAACCATGGACCAGATGTTTTCTATCGGTGAAAGATCTGGAGAGCGAGCCGGCCAGGGAAGAAATTAAATCTGGTGATTGACGAAGAATCTTTGGACAGTGAGTGTCATGTGTGGTCCACATTATCCTGTTGAAATATAGCTGTGGCCAAGCCCTGAGGGTAAGAAAGGACAAATGGCTCCAACACCTCGGAGATGCAGTGCTGGCTGTTTAAAGTACCGGCAATGCGTACTAGAGGAGTGCAAGAGTAATATCCAATACCACCCGGTTCAGGACCAGTGCAGTGGTGCATAACGCAGCTGTTCAGCATCCTCTCTCCACGGTGTCTTCAGACTCGAATCCGACCATCGTGGTATTGCAGACAGATGCGTGACGCATCAGTAAAGACAACTTCATTCCATTCTGCCGCCCACATCCTTCATTCATCGCACCATTTGTGGTGGAGACGTCTGTGGTTTTGCGTCAAGGGTAGACCAAGAAATGGACGTCCTGAAGACAGACCACTCTGCTGTAAAAGGCGTCGAATGGTACGCGCAGATAATGAATGATGCGTTACAGACTCAATGTGCTGTGCTATGGTTCGTAATGTGACTCAGCAATCTGACACTGCCATGTGCCCAATTTGCCTGTCCTCACGTGAAGTGGTACACTGAGGTGGATGCGATCGACCACGTCGGTCCGTCGTACCCTCCTGCATCCAACGGTCGCATATCCGCATTACAGTTGTTTGGTTTCTTTCAACAAGACTACCGATTTCTCTGAAAGATAATCCACAATCTCGGTAGGCCGCTATCCTTCAAAGGTCGAACTCGGATACTTGATCAAAAGCTGATCGCTGTTTTCTACGAGACATAACTGATCGTTTTTTGAAAAAACCACAGGAAAAACACAGTTGCCGAACTTGAAATCGTTGAAATCTCAAGCCTTAAATAGCGCTTTGAGGTAGCGCCACAGGCGCTCGTGATGTGTGTCTGTGCTGAAATTCTAATCATTTGCACACACACACATATCTCACCTCCGCTAATGCATGTGGTAAATTTCATGTTATTTGCATGCTTTCTTCAGGGTGTTGCATTTACGGTGGCCAGCAGTGTATATATATATATAAATTTCAAAATGAAAAAAAAACATTTAAAAACAAGATGTTTAAAATTTTTTTTAAAAAGAGTTGGTGGGCCACAATTTACGTACTGGCAGGCCGCTTGTTGGACATCCCTGCCTTAGACCAAGGGTCGGCAAACTGTGGCAACTGTATAGACGATCTACAGCAGGGGTGGGCGGACTTTTTCAGGATACGGGCTACTTCAGTGTTTCTCAAACTGTGGGGCACCCCCCTGGGGGGCGCGATAAACGTACAAGGGGGGCGTGAGCATATCGAAAATAAAAGATTTAAAAAAATTTATTTACTAGAATGAAGTAAAACAAAATACTTTCTGACATAATAAAAATGTACACATTTACACAGAAATAATATATATATATTATCTGCGATTTTACATCATCAAAAATAAAAGCTTCTACTTCAAAACATCGTTTTTTTAGCTATCATTGATACTATAACCAAATAAAAAAGGTTTTATTCGATTTGCTGTAATCCCATGATGAGATATTTTTTTATTACATTTTCTTTTCAAAGCGAAAATGCTACTCTTTCAGAGGAAAGACAAAACCCAGACCCATAATCAAAAAAAATTTTAGGAAGATAAAAAGTTCATCACTGTCATATATTATTGCCATCAGCTGTAGGCAGAAGCATGTATTTGCTGCGGTTTGACCTTCGAGCTTACTTGTACGGTTAGTTACGTCCCTGCTCTTATGTATTTGTTTTTTTCATTTAGGGAAGTTTGAAAGATTACTAAGCGAAGCATAATGAAAAACGGTTTACATCATTTTTTAGAACATCCATATCGTAATAAATACACTTTTAATCCGGGAGCAGTCACGCCGAGCACTGAGTGCACGAAATCGGTAATTCTGGCAAAACTGTTTAATTGTTACCAATGGCCCTGACACTATCCTCCTGTTTGACAATCTTAACGTGAACTAAAATATATTTGTCACATATCTCCCTCTTTTTTGGGAGTGACAGACGTTTTTTTACGATCATAAGGTATTTGTTTTGTCTGAGTTCCCGGTGTGATAACTTTTTTTCCGAAATATTTTCTGTGTCCTTGAAAGTAGGTGAGTATATTTTCTTTTAATTAAATTATTCACTGGAATTACGATTTTTATTGTGTATTATAAAAATAAATATAAAAAAAGGATTGGGGTGACTCAATAACCCCGTTCGACCATTAGTATCGAGTGCGTGCCTGCTCCAGGGTTAAAACATGTGTTGAAGTCTTTTCGCTTTAAATATTAAAAAAAATACAATTATTCTTCATCAGAATTTTTTTTATTGTTCATTATTCAACATCAATTCTAAATGCTAATTCTTTGAGGCATAAAATTACAGTTCGCTTAAAACTAATTATAATTTGAGCAATCATTTTAAAAAAATCATTTTACATTTTTGTAAACATTGTCGCACACTTGGCTTTACTCTCCTTACAATTAAGTGGTTGTATTAATAATGTTTTATTTTCTTACAAATGAACTTGTGCAAAGAGCGGGTACTTCAGCCGGTATACTTTTAATGTATCAGTGCTGCACAGAGTATCTTATAACTAATGAATTAATACTAAATTAAGAACAAGTTTAATAAGTATTAGCGACTTCCATGGGCTTGTCTTACAGAGTCAAGTTTTTCAAAGGAATGCTTATGATTAGAAATTGACCCTCTGAGTTCTTTTTCTACATTTAGCTGATATCTATATTTTGTCTTCTAAGCAACCACTGCATTTTGCAATATGTTCCTATTTAAAAATTAGAGAAAGGAAAAATAACATAATAATTATCCTATTACTTAGTTTTTTTTTTGTTTAAAAGTAAGATATACAAAATTTAATACTTATGTCATGAATTTGTACGGTTTATAATAAAGATTGTTGCTTTAGCGTCAAAGTGCATTATTATTGCATTCAGTGCATTATTAATGTATAAGGGGGCGATAAAAATCGTGATTGAAAAGGGGGGCGCCAGTATTGAAAGTTTGAGAAGCACTGGGCTACTTCAAATATTTATAAGGTGTTGCGGTCCTGTCAGTGGCGTAGATGTGGTAATTCTGCATTAATACTATATGTATACTTTTCTTAATATTTATTTTTGACATTGTATCCCTCTTTTAAAAAAAATGGCAGATTACTATTTTTACTACAAAAACAAATGTAACACAAAATTTATCTCGTTGAATAATTGAGTAACTATGAGTAACTACTAGAGTGTTGTGCGTGGACGTATTCATTGCAGCGACCAAGTAATATACGTAAACCGATGTATTTAAAACCAACGTACGTACTTAATTTGTTCGCTGTCGAGTCCCGCGCCATTGCGGTACATGACATCAACACGAAAATCAGAATCCGTGAAAGCGCGAGATGTGTTATGATGTCTCAATAGTCGATCCCGTGCTATCAAGGGAAGAGCTGATCATCAACATTTATTCTCCCTTTTAATCGGAGTGTAGGGAAAAATTCATTTATACGGCTGGCATTGGATTTATCACTTTTTCCGTTACTGCGATACGTATTAAGCATCACCATGCGCTTCTAATGACGATAAATATATCATCTACACGTTCATCGAATCATTTGTTTAAGTGAACATCAGCTCTGTAAAGCCGATCCTCCAATCTAACTGATGTCGGTGCTCCACAAACATGGTTCTTTTAGTATGCGCGTTTTAGGTCTTAGTAAAGGCGATCACCCCAAATTGTCTTAGCGGTCTACAAGTCGATCGCAATCGACTTAATGCCTATCCTGGATCTACAGACTTCTCTAGTAATATGAATTCTCATGATAATATTAATAACATCTACTAAAAATTGTTTTCATTTCTTTTTCTCCTTTATAATTATCTATTGAAAAGATTTACCTTATTTGCATCTAAAATTATATATTTGACTGACTTAAACTTTATGTATTAAATTGTTCTTCATCGACAAAGTGTATTGAGTATCAATGAAGATACATTAAAATTAATTCTCAAAGCAACAAAGGTCTAATTTATTGATAGAAATGCCGCCATGAGAAAGCACTTCTCAAAGTGATTTCCAGCAACATTTTTTTTTTTTTTGCATATGTGAGTTGGGGAGCACTTTTAAATATGAGCAGAGACCTCCAAAAGAAGGGACAAAAACACATTCTGTATTTTTTGAAATGTTTAAGGATTCATAAAAAGAGTTGACATGACTTATATACAGGAACAATCAAAGTCAGTTGTAATTATTAGTGTAAACATGCAATTTCAGAATTAAATTCTAGCGCGATATTATTCGTAGGAACATTTTTTTGTCGATACTTAC